>CM057820.1:11892257-11989757 GCA_030067965.1 Latrodectus elegans
TGAGAATTATAATGTCTAAAAATCAAGCAACTACAGCCAAAGTGGCTGCAAAGCTTAATCAACACCAGGATTCTCCATTGTCAGTAAATGCATTTTAATAAACAGAACATTTAAGGCAGAGCAGCTATTCCCAAACCAATTGTCACTAAATTAATGGCAAGTGAAAGAATGTATTATGATTAGATAAATCCTCTCTCCTGCTTTTCCTTACAAGGCAAGTGTACGTTTAGAGAACACCTGTACAAGAATATGATCATGACTGTCTCCTTATACCTATCAAGCACGAAGTTGGATTAAACATGGCCAGAGCAGATGTGTCACAGTTTTAGACTAATCATAAAACTGAAAAGAAAGATTACAGGGGTTCGGTTTGTTTGTCGCTCAATGGTAATTTTTTGCACATGAGGGCTAATTAGACCAGGACCTAAGGTTTAAAGTGGATTCTAAACCACTACAAACATCCATGCTCAAGGTTCGTGCCTACGAATTGTTGAACCGAAGGCAAGAGCGCTAAGCATTCGGATGCCAGATCCGTAGATCACTGGGGAAGAAGTATACATAGATACACTGCGGCATAGGTGAGATAATTGAATCAGAGATTATAAAAGTATGAATCACTGTAGATCTGTTTTTACTCTATTGATGTATGCATACATACCGATGTATGTGAACACCAGACTGTACCTTAAGGTTAACAGGTTTGAAAGGTTCTCTTATAACCAAATATTTTGCAATTTTGAGCCAAGGTCAGGTGATGAGACTTTATTTCATCTGGCATCCTCCTCTTCTCATTCACACCACCCCAGCAGAAGGACTTTGAAAATCACAGATTAGCGTGAATGCACCCCTAACCCACAGAACTCGAGCCACCCAGTGAAGGATGGTTCGTGGTCACACCCCCTCCCCCCAATCACTGCAAGTGACAAATGATGCTTTACTTTGGTTATCTTAATGGGAAATGGTGTGAAGCTACTGAGCCACTGAAACTCAGGTTGACCAAATGCATCCTATAATGGAAATTTTGTATCCTAGAGGAGATGAAATTTTCCAAAATAGTAATACCTGTCCATGAACAGTGTGTTCCGTACCCATGAAGGGCTGTTGCAGCAGCGCCGTCTTTGTATGTGTAAAAAAAAAAAACTGTGAGAGAGAGGAGTCGAGTTACTGCTTTTGAGGAGAGCTTAAAATGAGTGAGAAGAATCAGCTACAAAAAATAAAGAGTCTTTTTTTTATATTTAAAATTATACAGTCCATTATTTTATTTTTACCATTTAGATACCAGAGCTATTGACCATACACAAACATTTGGTCCGTCGAGCCGGAGATTTGATGAGATATGGCTGACAACGAGTGCGGGAATGAGTAAACATCAACAACCCAACGGTCCTTGAGAGCGGTATCAGTTGCTATAAGGTATGTGCTTGAGCTTTTTTGGTCATTCATTCCCATGAGATAATTTATATTATCAATTTGAATTTATTTTGTTGATCTTAATAACTATTTTTATAATTTGTGTTGTTTATTAACTTAATTACATAAAATTAAAATTGAGTTTTGAGTTCCATTTTCAAAATGTTTAAAAACGTGAATAAAATTGATTTGCAAGTTGCGGCTACGGAGTTAGAAGAGGTCATTACTGATAAAATGACAATTGTAGAGTTAACGAACATTATAAAGAATAATGTCACGTTTAAAAATGAGCCCGAATATGTAGCTGATCTCCTAAAATCTATAAAAGAGAACCGTTTACTAGAGTTAGAGATAATTGTGAAAAATAAGCAAACAGAGTTGCAATTAGAGCAAATAAAATTAGAGAGAATGAAAGCTGAATTAGAATTAACACGCTTGGGAGTAGATTCAAAAATTGTAGAAACTAATCCAGAAAATAAAACTGAGGACTGCAACTCTTTAGATTCCTTAATAAAAAGCATTAAAACATTAACGATTAAAATACCGAGTAAACCAGAAGGTTGGAATCTATTTTTTACTTCTTTGAAGAGAGCATTTGTAACAAAAAATGTTTCAAACAAATATAAAGCAGAGATTCTTTTAAATTTACTTGGTGAGAAAGCATCAAATATAATTTCTTACATAGGCGATGAAGAATTAAGTGATTATGAAAAAATTAAAGAAATTATTCTTAGAGAATTTGAGCCCACACCACAATCATGCTTAGAGCAATTCAGAAAAACAATAAGACACCCAAATGAAACTCATGTCCAGTTCGCTTCGCGCTTAACAACAAGTTTTGATTACTACTTAAAATTGAGAAAAGTGTCTGATTTTGCAAAATTAAAGCAATTAATTGTATCTGATAAAATATTTCAAACATTAGATAGAGAAACCGCTGCTCATATCGGTATTAGACAGTCAGATACTTGGTTTGAACCCATACAATTAGCAAAAGAAATTGATTTATTTTATGTATCCCGAGGAAAACCGCTAACGGTAGAAAATAAGCTAATGAATTCGAAAACACTTCCCGCAAATCAAAGAAATATTTCTAGAGTATTTTTATCCGATTCTAAGAATGCAAAATGTATTCTTTGTTTGGAAAATCATCCCTTATATAAATGCAAAAATTATATGGCTTTGCCAGTTTCTGATAGAGAGAGGTAGTTAAGAAAAATAATTATTGCTTTAACTGCCTTGGTAAACACCAAATAAGTAAGTGCAAATCGCGGTTTTCATGTTATTTATGTCAAAGAGAGGGAGTCAAAAGACGGCATCATTGCTCTTTGCATTTTCCGAGAACGGAAGAGTTACCGCCAGCACAAAGTGAAATCGTTAACCGACCCTTATCGGCCCCCCGTGAAGAGTCTTCACTTTCCCCACTTGCCCCGACCTTCCCTTCTAACCAAAACAATCTAGTTCTTTCTACGCGAGTCGTAAATCTGCCAAAAACTGTTTTGCTTAGTACGGTGAATTGCTTGCTAAGAGATCGCGGAGAAAATTTTTACAGAGCACGCGCTATTTTAGATCAAGGCTCAATGAGTAATTATATAACGACTGATTGTGCAAATAGTTTAGGCTTAAAACGAAATAAAACAAATTTGACAGTCTGTGGTATAGGTGATACATGCACAACAATTAAATCGGTTACTAAAACTACAATTTCTAATTTAGAGGAAAATTTTAAAAGAGTTAGAATTTTTAGTTGTTTCTAAAATTACTGATTTCACGCCATCACAGATGCTTAAATTTAATGTACCAGAATTAAAATATGTAAAATTAGCAGATGAAAACTTTAATAAACCAGGTTCCATAGATTTACTTTTAGGCGCTGAAATATTTTACGAATTATTACGTCAAGATCAGATTTTTCCTGTAAATAGTGATTTGGTTCTTCAAAATACCGTTTTTGGTTATGTTGTTAGTGGGAGCTTACCCACTACAATGGAGGGAAAAGTACATTGCGGATTAATTAAGGATAATACTGCTTTACATGAAGCAATAGAGAGATTTTGGGAGATAGAAAATGTTGAAACTAAAAGTTCTAAAAATAAAGAAACAATAATATGTGAAGAACATTTCAAAGCAAATGTTAAGAGAGACAGTACAGGGAGGTACATAGTTAAAATGCCTTTAAAAGATGACCCAAAGTGTTTAGGTAAATCTAAAGAAATGGCATTGAAAAATTAAATTCGTTATGGAATCGTTTTTTAAGAGAGCCTGAGTATTTAAAATTATATAAGGAATTTTTGAGCGAGTATGAGAAATTAGGTCACATGACAGAAATTCCAGATTGTGAGGAAGAAGTAGGAACGTATTATATACCCCTTTTAGGTATTTATCGCCCTGATAAAAGTACTACAAAACTTCGCGTAGTATTTAACGCGTCTTCTCAAACAACTTTAGGAAATTCACTTAATTCCTTACAATTTAATGGTGGTACCTTACAAGAGGATCTTTTTTCAATAATGGTGAGGTTTCGTAAACACATTTATGCCTTTGTAGCAGATATTAAACAAATGTATAGAATGATTCTAATTGATCCTAATCAAACTAAACTTTTGAAAATTCTTTGGAGAGAGGGAGTGAATGAACCAGTTAAAACTTATGAGCTCAAAACAATTACGTATGGCACGGTTAGTGCACCATACCTTGCAACTAAAGTGCTTTTTCAATTAGCAAATGATGAAAGAGAGAAGTACCCCCTAGCACCACCAGTCCTACAGAGAGACTTTTACATGGACGATGTGCTTAGTGGAGCTGCCACCATAACTGAAACCAAACAGCTTCAAACTGAACTGGAGCATATCCTTAGGAGTGGAGGAATGACGCTACACAAGTGGTGTAGTAATAATTCTGAATTAAAGACAGGTTCTGATAATGACTACCGTTTCCAGAAAGAGACAAAGGAGCTAGGAGTTCTGTGGAGACACAGCACAGATCATTTCACTTTTCAAATACCTCTTGAGAGTGCAATTCCTCCAACAAAAAGATCAGTGCTTTCTACAATTAGTAGCTAGTAAATTTCCTATTATTCTTCCTAAGGGCCATAAGCTCACAAAAATCATTATAGAAATGTATCATAAGCGATATTTTCATTTAGGTCCAACTGCTTTGCTGAATTATGTCAGACAAAAATTTTGGCCTATACAAGGTAAAACAACGTGTCGAAAAATTGTGCATGATTGTATTACATGTTTTAAAGTTAAACCTATAGGAGTTGAGCAATTAATGGGTGATTTGCCTAAAGAGAGAGTTACTCCTGATTTTCCATTTAATTGCTCAGGAGTTGATTTCTGTGGACCATTTAATATAAAATATAGACATCAAAGAAAGGGTGTTCTGCACAAAGTATATGTATGTATCTTTATATGCTTAGTAACCAAAGCCATTCATCTTGAAGTGGTAACAGATTTGACATCAGAAGCATTCATTGCATGTTTAAAGAGATTTGTTGCTTGTAGAGGTTTATGTTCAAAACTATATTCCGATAATGCAACAAATTTCACAGGTGCAAATAAAGAATTGTCCAGACAGCACCATTTGGTTTTAAAACCAGATGAGAAACTTGCAAGTTATCTTTCAACTGAAGGAATTGATTGGCACTTTCTTCCTCCTCAGCCCCCAACTTTGGTGGTTTGTGGGAGAGTGGTGTGAAAATATTTAAATTTCATTTTACTAGAGTGTGTATCAATGCTAAATTTAATTATGAAGAGTTTTTAACTATCATTACTCAGATAGAGGGTATTCTTAACTCCAGACCATTTGTACCTCTGTCTTCAGATACTGATGTGTATGATGTATTAACACCTGCTCACTTCCTAGTTGGTAGACCTTTAAATGCTATTGTTGAACCTAATTTAATGGACATTAATGAAAATAAATTGAGTAACTGGAAAAAATTAACAAAAATAATTCAAAGTTTTTGGAAGAAATGGCAGGTGCAATATCTTAATAATTTGCAACAGAGATCCAAGTGGAGATTTGAGAAAGAAAATGTTAAAATCAATGAGATAGTGCTCATCAAAGATGAAAACCTACCTCCTCAAAAATGGTCATTAGGTAGAATAGTACAACTCTATCTAGGCGATGACAAACGGGTCAGAGTTGTTAAAGTAAAAACTCCTTCAGGAATTTTCAAAAGACCCATTTCAAAACTTTGTATTTTACCTATTAGTATATAACTTGTTATTATATTTTATGTGTTACTATGTAATACTTAATAATAATTTGTGCTTATACAATGCTTATATTAATTTTGTGCTGAAGTTTTTTTTAACTATTTGTATGTTCATTGGTTGAATGTAACATTGCAACGTGGGGCGGAATGTTCCGTACCCATGAAGGGCTGTTGCAGCAGCGCCATCTTTGTATGTGAAAAAAAAAAGCTGTGAGAGAGAGGAGTCGAGTTACTGCTTTTGAGGAGAGCAGTTGTAAAATGAGTGAGAAGAATCAGCTACAAAAAATAGAGTCTTTTTTTTATATTTAAAATTATACAGTCCATTATTTAGATAAGGAGCTATTGACCATACATAAACAAGGGATTTGTCAAATTTTTGTTTGACAATGATGAAAAAGAAGTTAAATATCTACTTTGACCCACACAAGCATTTACCTCAATGTAATTGAACTGTTACAGTCTATTTTAAAGCACTTAATACAAATTTGCTATTCTCTACTAACATCTTGCACAGAACTTTCAAAATATTTTCATGAGGAATTGTGCAATATTCCTCTAAACAATCTTCAGCCCTTATATGAATTGATTCTTAGGCAAATCTAAGTGATATTACATATAAAAGCAGGTCCAGTACAATACTAATAAAGAATTCTTTATAAATCTGTGTTTCCATTGTTTTGATAAATACTTGTCATTAAATAATCAAAAATGAACATTATGAACATTAAATATGCACTTTATTACAGTTCAACAGTTTGTTATGTAATATTTCTAGTGGTTTCAAAATAATGCTAATTCAGAATAGAAATTCACTTAAAATCCATTTTTAAAAGAGTTACATCATTTAAACTTTTTTTTAAATTATATTGATTTAAAAACTTTTTTCTAAAGGAAAAATAGCTTGTCCTTTCATAATTTAAAGTAACTTTGAAAATTATAAATACGGAACTGAAAACATAGTTTCCAAATCACAAAAAAAGCAGACATTTCAGCAAGTTCAAATATTATGATAAATTTATAACTAGGGATTATTAATTCAATTTATTTATTAAGAGTTTCCAAAGAGTTTTTTAAGTTATATCCCAAGAATTTTTTTTTCAATTTCTGAGAAAAATCAGAAATGACCAGAAAGTAAAATATCTCATACTTGATTTTTAGTTATTGAATTAGAAACTAAAATTACTGAAGCCAACTGTTTTTAATTAATAATTTTATAAAACTCACACAAACAATTTTGCAATCTGATATATAAACAAATTTTTAACATATAACTAGTGAATTTATTTTCCTTAGTTTAAAAGGAATAAAGTTAATAAAAAATAACGAATTTTGAATGTATGAATGGCAAATATAATATTTATAAGGAAAAATAGAGAATATACAAGATAGAATTAACTGATTACCTATATTATTTTAAAAAACAAATAATTCACCAATCTTGGTTGAACAACAAGAGAGAATTTCTAATATTGCTGAATTTTAGTACAGATGCCTTGGAATTTTGTTTATGATATAAGATTGTTGAAAAACTTCTGACAAAAAGAAACGGGCAGCAGAAGTTCAAAAATTAAAAATAAATAAATTAGTGTAATTAGGTTAAGATGGGTAAGAAATACATCACAGATTTGATTTGTCACACAAGTGATTTTTGGCACATGAGGAATTAGCTATGAGAAATATTTCTCAAAAAAAAAAATAATAATAATAACAATAATAATTTATCCACTCTAAATTTTTTGTATGCTCTATTGCTAAAAAGTTTTAAAGGAAGTAGTTTTAGAGTCCCAAGTAGCTTCAAATAATTAATATGTTCAAAAGAAAATCAAACCTTTTAAATATATTTAATGTTATAAGTTTTTTAATTAAACATTTACAAAAAATTAATTTTCCAAAATACAGTCAACTTTTAACACATTTATTCAGAATGAATTTTCTATTTATTTCATTATTTCATTATTTTCATTTTTCTAGTTCATTAGTATTACCATCTTGAATATATTTGAGATTCCAAAGAATTTAAGAATCTTAGAAAAAAAATTTTGAAATGTCAGGCAAGTTAAGTGAAATAAAACAAATTCTAATATGAGTAACAAATCTGATGATTTTTAATATAATCTTAAAAATAATAAATAGATAATTAAAAATATGAAATGAAATTTTTAGATCAAAAAAGTAATACATAAACTGATAAAATACATAATCCAAAAAAAGTATTTTGTAAGCTCTTTAGAAGAATTTCTGACACTCTCTTACGTTTCATATTGAATAGATTAAAAAAATGTTGGAATTTGGTATTTGACTGATTTATGTATTGCTTAGCAACTAACTGCTTGCTTTACATGCATGGCTAACTAACTGTAAACAATTCAGCTATTTTCCTTCATTCAATTAGAAGTTTTATTTCAAGAATATGTTAAATTATTCAAGGTTTCACTATTCTCTGAGAAATATTTTTAGATGTTTTCAATTTGATATGATTTTTCACAACAAAAGATTTCTTTTGATGTTTAATGAGAACATAATTTTTTTATTCAATAATTGAATATTTCTAGTTTATAATAACCAAACAGTTCTAAAATTAAGATATATAGAATATAATCTGTGGTGAAAACATAATATTACTAAGCAATATTTTTCTTTCTTATACTTATTTATCAAATAAGATTTTCTGCTGCAGCATTCATTTAATAATCAGCTTCAAAACAGTTATAAATATCAATGCAATAAATTACAGTAATGTTTCCCAACTTTCTTTTGTCTTAGAGCTAAACAGTGTTGTATTAAGATATGATTATTCCATTGGCATACCTGATAATATAGCTATTTTCTGAAATTAAAATCCTGACAAAATGAAACATTATGATTAATATTATACGATACATATTACTGACAAATAATTTCAATTTATTTTTGACAAAAACTTTTTTAATCAAATCGTTAATAATATTCATAAATAAATGATATCTTAACACTACCTTGTAAAAATCAGACTCATTTCAGAATTATTTTTCTAACCAGATTCTTTAGACTGGAAAACATATGATTGAAGTTTAGACAGCTGCGCTATCTGATATAATAGAGATTATTATATTAATAATTATTCTTGGTACCATGCCAAAACCCCTAATGGATACATTGCTATGAACTGCGACAGATGCGTCAAGACAGCTTTCTCCCACTTTCTTAGGGGCCACCTGAGAAACCTTGTCTTCCAAGATAATCAAAAACAAAACCAGTTTGTCAGAATTGTAACCAGGAGCATGTTTCTCCTGCACATATTCTTAATTGTCTAAATTTGTCTTACAATCATCTATTATGCTAGTCAATGACTTTCTGAAAGTGAATAAACTTGTAGATTTCACCTAATAGAGGCTAAAATAAGAGATTAGCAGCAGCAGCAACAATAATAATCAAAAGACTAGGTTTTATAGAGGATTATTAGTTTCATTGTTCACTCATGAAAACTTATTTAAAGTCTTTAATTTGTTAAAAACATGAGTGAAGACTTAGTAAATGTAATGTATATAGTTTAGAGCATATGTACAAAATAAACACCATTGGAAAATAAATTAATTCTCAAGAACTATTCACTATATTTCATTTAAGACATTTAATACAATTGAGATTCTACTTGTGTTTTTAAACACAATAATTTTTTTCATTTATATGTAAACACATTCTCAATAAATTGATTCAGTGAACACAAATTGCTTCTCATAAATAAAGCAATTACATATCAATTATCCTTCTCAGCATTATTTTATAAATAATAATTTTGTTCATGAAATATTTTTTGAAAAATCCAAATTTAATATGATTTGTATTTACATGCAATTAACTCTAATGGAAGTACAGAATGTTTATCTTATTAACTATGTCTCTACATAAAAGAAATATGGCTAGTAGTATCTATTTAAATGGGAATCCCTTTTAAGATTAAAAGTAACGAAAAATCTATAGATTATCAAAAAATGCATATACCTATTGATTGAGCAACAGCAACTGCATTATCTGGTAAGTGTTGCAAAGAACTGACTAACAGTGTTACTAATGAGCAATCTGGCTTCCCACTGGTTTGTTGCTCAACAAGATAATTACAACATTCAAGAATTTGATAGAATTCCCTAAAATATATAGAGTGCATATTAAATAAGTAGTGTTAAAGAAATTAACAATAGAATTATGTTTAAGAGAAAATTAACTAAGTAGTCAAATATCAATACAATGAAATAAAATAAATAATAATAAAAAATAACAAGACTATGCAATTATTTAAAAATTCAAAATTTATAACCCAACATATAACACTTACCAAGCATCTTTTTCTTTCTTTTTAGGGTATTTCATTGGGACTAGACTCTTTTTTTCAACATGTCGCTGAGCTCTAATATATCTATAATGTCAAAACATATATATATACATACATAAATAAAATAAAAACATCCAAAATGTTAAAAAGGAGTAGTATTTACACAAATGAAAATAAGAAAGGAAAATCTCATACCGACATCCTTTTCTCAATTCAGATTCTAACCAACGAATGGCTTCCCTAGCGCCAATGCTATCTTTTTTCAATTGATCCAGATTTTCAATAACTGAAATAATACAATTTATTTATTTTAAGTAATAAAACAGAACATATTTTAGTTCAATCAATTTTTAAATCAAAGCAATGTCAAAATACCAAATTTTTTAAGAATCTTGTCAATGCAATCCACACAACATTAAACAATGCCAGCAGATAAATGAATATTTTATAATTTGACCATGAATAATTCTGACAAATAAGATGCAGAGGAAGGTTATGTGTTTAAAGGCTTCTATATAATTGTGGTTATAAGGGGTACAGATTATTATAACCCTAATATTCCAAATGCTTTTAGGTTTTAAATTTCACAAAAAACTTTTTGCGGAAATTTGACACTTCATTAAATTAAATAATGAAAAGAATATTCAGTCGTAAATATATTTGAGTGTTATGATTAAACACTTAGTTTGCATTGATATAAAAAGCTGACTTTTTCTGTGATTGAGAAGGTTAAATTTAGTCTTAAACTGCAAGTATAATTTTAAATGTGCTAGAAAAAATTTATAAACATTTTTTATCAAATATACCCTAGTTGAAGTATTTCTCCGTCATATAAATTTTGATACTTTGTTATACTTATTTCCTTTTTAAGAATACAATTTTATATTATTCAATTTATATGCCAATATATAAGCTTATAAAAAGTATAATTTCTTTGTGCTAATTTATTTTTGATTTTTTAAAAATGTCTTAGATTTTATTCTGTAATATTTTTTCTTCATTGAATTATACTTTAAAATGAGATTATATTTAATTATACTTTAATTTTAACTATACTTTGCATTTAAGTTTACTTTAAATTATTAATTTTATTAATTTATTTGTATTAATTATTAATTTAAATTAATAATTTAATAAATTTAATTATACTTTAAAATGAAAAAGCTCTTTCAAAATAATTTTTACTTTTAAAATTATGATAAAATTTTTCTAAAATAAATAAAAGAATTTTTATAAAGTCACCTAATATTATTCCATATTGTGTGTGTATGTATATATATATATATATATATATATATATATATATATATATATATATATTATGTGTATGTTTGTGCAAATATATAATCTAAGGAAAGTGATTAATGTTTTTAACTTTTAAAAAGATAAGTTATGAAAAGTTAGTTAACAAACAGTGAATAAAATATCAATTAATAGGTACACATAAATAATTTGTAGGAATATAACCATACAATTCTAGATAATGAAATATTTTGTACATACATATTTCACTGACAACTTGCACTGCATATGTAAACTGCAGGCCACCCAAATTGCAACACCAAGAAAACTACAGATATCACAACAAAAATTATTTTTCAGATAACATGTTGATCAAGCATCAAATGATTAAATTTAAAGATTTCTGTGAAGTGGGGTTCCTGCCAAAAATAGTAGCCAAAGTAGCTACCATTGTTTCAGATAATCACTGATACACGCCTGGGTATTAATACAAAGAGACTTTGCATGTGTTCCTGGGGTACAGCTGGAGATGTAATCTGGGTCAATCAATGAGCAACCATGCACCACATATTTTCTATCAGCGAAAGATCTGGAAAGCAAGCTAGCCAGGGGAGCAATTGAATCTGGTGATTGACAAAGAACCCTAGGACAAAGTGTGTCACATGTGGTCTCTAATTATCCTGTTGAAATATAGCTGTGGGCAGGCCCAGAAGATAAGGAAAGGCAATTTGTTACAACTCGGAGATGTAGAACTGGCTATTTAAAGTTCTGGTAATGCATACTAGAGGAGTGCGAGAGTGACATCCGATACTGCTCTATACTATAATCCTAGGTACAGGACCAGTGTAGTAGAACATAACGCAGCTGTTCAGCATCCTCTCTCTAGTGTCTCCAGACTCGAATGCAACCATCGTGGTGCTGCAAACAGAAGTGTGACTTGTCACTAAAGAGATTTTCATTCCATTCTGCTGTTCACATCCTTCTTTAATTGCCCCAATGATGGCTGAGATGTCTGTAGTTCTGCATCAAGGGTAGATATAGCAATGGATGCCTAGCGGACAGATACTCTTTTGTAACAGTGTTGAATGGTACATACAGACACTGGAAGATGTGTTACCGACTGAATGTGCCGATTATGGTTCATGATGCGGCTCAACAATCTGTCACTGTCATGCACACAATTTGCATGTCATAATGTGAAGTGGATGTGATCAAACACATTGGTCCATACCCTCCTGCATCCCTCGTATCCAATTGCATCCAACAATCGCATATTCATATTAGTATTGTTTAGATTTGTCTAACACAACTACCGATTTTCCTAAAAGATAATCCAAAATCACATTAGGCCACTAACATTCCTCTGTCCAATTTGGATACTTGATCAAAGTTTTCTATCAGCCATAATTGATTTTTATTTTGAAAAAATCTCACGAAAAATACAATTGCTGAACTTGAAATCTTTGAAATCTCGAAGCCTTTAAAATAATGCTTTGAAGTGACCCAACTAGCGTATATGATGTGGGTCTGTGCTGAAATTCTAATCATTTGCATATCTCACTCCCTAATGCACGTTGAAAATTTCCTGTTATTTGCAGGCAAAATCACATTAGGCCACTAACATTCCTCTCTCCAATTTGGATACTTGATCAAAGTTTTCTATCAGCCATAATTGATTTTTATTTTGAAAAAATCTCACGAAAAATACAATTGTTGAACTTGAAATCTTTGAAATCTCAAAGCCTTTAAAATAATGCTTTGAAGTGACCCAACTAGCGTATATGATGTGGGTCTGTGCTGAAATTCTAATCATTTGCATATCTCACTCCCTAATGCACGTTGAAAATTTCCTGTTATTTGCAGGCTTCCTTCAGAATGTTGCATTTACAACGGCTAGAAGAGCATTTAAAATCCATTTTTTGCTTATTTGAATTTTTAAAGGATAAATCATAAGCAACTTTTGAAAATTTTACTTTAAATTATATGTATTATTGTTTAGTTTGACCAAATAATAAAGTTGCTTAAATAATTAACAAGAAAAAATAAATAAAACTAAAAAAACTATGATAAATAAAATGTCGTAATGTACAAAAAATATAAGAGCATAATTTTTAATTCTTTTCTGATTATTATTCTGTTTAAAAGAAGGAAGAATATAAACTGCAAAATAGATGTAAAAAGCAAGAAAAAGTTTAATCTTTCTTGCAACAATTTTAGCTTCCAAATCATGAAAAAAGATAATAAATATTTTGGGTAATTATGTGGAAAACTTTAGCAAAAAAAAGAGCAAACAAAAATTTAAAACATTTATCTTCAAAACGAATAAAATATTACTGAACACTTTTTTGCTCTTTATTCTTAATGTTTCAGTAGTCTTGTTACTGCCATTGGTAATAATGACAAATAAAATAACAAAAGAAAATAGGAACATTTTTTACTTAACTAGGTATGTTTTAGTTCTTGTGGTATCTTTCAATATCAATGAATGTATAAATATAAAAGAAAATTAAACTTACCAATTTGAGGTATTACAATAATAAATCTTTTAGAAAATACAAGTTGCTTCAATGAAATTAAATTGCAACACAAGACACCAGTATCAACAACTAAATATGGTGAAAGTTGAGGAGAAGATCCACATTCAACAAGGGTTTCAAGATCATTTACTTCAGCCTGTAAATTTTTATAAACATAATTATTAAGGCAACAATAATTACTGAAAGAAAATGATTAAATAAAAATCTATTTTCAAGATATATAGGAGTGTATTTGCATGCATAAATAAGGTGACTTAAAAATCTTTAACAAATATGTAAGAAAAATGTTGATGACAATTGCTTCTTTGTGTGAATATTAAAAAATATGGATAAATGTATAATATTACAAGTATTTTAATTTTGTAAGTCTTAAGAAAACACATTCATTGTTTTTTGGCAGTACAAAAATAAATTCCAGTGATGATATTTGCTAGGACAACAAAACATTCACATTTAGTTATTTTTTAAAAAAAAAAAAATTCTATGGAAAAATATTCTTTTGCAATTTTTATTGATGAGAATCATCTGCATAAGCAAAGTATGCTTTTTTAGACACCATGTTCATCAGCAAAGCAAACATTTAAAATAGATACAAAAAGCAGTTTATAATGCTAAAATGTGTTTACCTATTAACCTCAATAGTTTCCTTTACTTTAAAAAAAATAATAAAAATAAAAAACCCACATATTTTATTTTTTTTAAACAAACCCATTCAAAATATTGCTGGATCTGTACTATCAACTTATAAAGAGAAGGGGGAAAAGAGAAATTGATTGTTAAGACAAGCCTATTTTAATATATGAAGCTGGATGGATTTAAGAATTGTGAATGTATTACTAAAGAATAATATAGGGTAGAATTAAATTCTATTTTCATAGCACAATTATTATCACTAGTAATTTCCTTTCTGTATTTTTGAAGATTCAGCATCTTTTCCGTGAAAGCATATGGTAAGTTAGATGTTGTACAGTCAAATAATCAACAAATATGTCAAAAACTGAAATTCAAGATTATATAGAAGATATTAATTGGGAAATGTTTGAAAAGAAAAATTGGACAGAAGAAAAAATGCATTTATTGAATAAGTTTACCCACTTGTAGAACATTATCATAATTTAAACACACACACTATAAAACTGTAAAATTTAAAATTACTAAATTCAAAATGTACTACAATAAAATAATTAGTTATTTAACAAAATTTAAACTTCAAATCTCAAACCTTTAATCAAAAATTATATTCACAAATGAAAAAGTAAAATAAGGTACATGAAATCCCATCAGGATTCTATCATAATTTAATGAGAAAATCCAAAAACTACAATCTATGCTAGACTAACAAAAATACTATAAATTATAATTTATATAAATTTCAACATAGTTTACAAAGCATTTAAAACATTCCCTTTATTATTTTATAAATCCTCATATTTTAAATGATAAGAAAAAATGGAAACAAACCCAAATTCTGAGAATTTAGTTTTTAATTTAATTTCCTATTTAGATATTTTGTATATATAAATTGACAATAAGTTTAGAAGTAATATGAATCAGTTTAGAAGTAATATGACAATTACTTCTAAACTGCTAGTCAGTTTATGTATACAAAATATGTAAACAAGTAAAAGTAGTAGTAAGAAGTAATGTGAAATTAATTTAGAAAACTAACAATTATTGCAATATTGTAATCAAGTGAACTCTGAATCACTATAAGCATTCACACTAGAAGTGGGAGTCAAACCCACTTATTGATACAGGGAAAACATGATAGTAAGCTACCTAGCAAGTTTTGCTCAAATTGTAATTTAACTTTACATTCGCAACTGTTGTTAATGATTTTTCATTTTTCTTTTAAACAAGGGAGGGCACTTGGGTGATCAACCCTTCACCACAACAAGGCCGCAAACTGCTATTCATTTGTAGTTACTCAGCAGGTACCTGTGAACCAAGTCACTGAGGCGAGTATCATTACTTGCACGATACCACCACAAACCCATTCATAGGGTGGGTGACAGTCATACATCATCACAGATGGAAGGACAAAGAAATACAATAATATCCATGGCTGAACTGAGATTGAAAACCAGGACTCACTCAACATCGGTTGCAACTGTTAGTGAATGCAGGTCAATATGATTACAAATCAATACATTTTTCAAATACTGCTAAAATTTTATAAATTATTAGTATTTAATACTTACTTTTAGCCATAAATGAGCCATACTACGCATAAATTCCTGTTTCTGAGTTTCCACATCTTTGGAAGTCTAAAATTAAATAATTTGTTTAGTTATTATGCATTGTATAACTGAATAAAGTCAAAAACATGTATAAAGTTCAAGTAGTCATGTTTGGAAATATGATTATTTCTCAACAACTACTTGTAACAATAAAAATCATCAATAGTGTATAATCTGCAGAATTACTGTTTTCCATACTTTTTTACAACTTAAGTTCAAAACAAAACAAAGAGAATGTTCATGTGAAACAATGTGACATGGAACAATTTTGGAAAAATCTTAAACTAGTCCTTTTTTAATGCTCATCATCTTAAAAAGAGTTAAAATAATTTATCAAACTAACAAAGAGAAATGTGAATTGTCTCATATCAACAACAGAAAGAACTATGCCAAAACAACAACTTTCCTTTGACAGAATAAGAACTTAAAGACTAATCATTTTAATGGAAAACTCTTTTTAAGGATACATTGTCTGACTAAAACTAAATGAATTTATATAGTAAGAGTTATAAATTTATTTGAGCTGAGAGGTAAGAATTTAGAAATGGGAATTCAAAAACATATTTAAAATATATCTTGCTATAGACATCATAAATCATTTTTCTTTCCTATTCATATCTGAATAAAAAATGAATCAATAAGTAGAAATTTTACAATATGTAAAATATGTTTACTATATTATAATAATTAAAATGATATATTATATAATTATGTTTATACATATAAACTTTCTTCAGTATTAAAATTAATTTCAAAAAATTAATTATGAACTCCTTTAAAAAAACTATGCCAATACTTTCCATATTTAAAAATATTGAGATACATATTTTTTTTAAGTTCACAAAAATATGATCATAATCGAAAAAGTTTGAAGTAATAATCATGAAATGTCACTATTTATTGTGACAAAAATGTATGCAAATTAGTTATTTCTTCAGAGTGTAGAAAAATAAAGTTATCAATTATTTGAAATACTATCAAAATGCCTCCATTTATTATTTTTATAAATTTTACTTGTATTTATAAATTAAAACTGTTCATTTATAAGCATTTTTATGATTTACTGACATATTTTCTCCAATTAAAAATAATGGAAAATGAATTTATAGTTGTCTTCAATATGAAACAAATAGAATTCAGGCCAATAATGAAATAAAAAATCTAGTAACCTTACTTATATATTAGTTTTAATTGCATATTCAGTAATTTCATACACTATACATTTATGCATACTTTAACTATACAGTTGTTAAAGTATGCCCTAGTAAAAGAAAATTGTAAATGCTTAATTTCTTTTTAAAAAAAAACTTGCAGAAATAAAAATTTTCTGATAACAAAAATATAAAATCATTTTTATATATGACATTAATAAAAGCAGGTTGTTGAACATAAAAGACAGATAATCTGACTTAATATTTAAATAACTATAAGTACAAGTAAAATATGTTTTACTCACAGATTTTGGTGTACTAGTTCCTTCTTCTTTGCTGGATTCTTTAGATTTATTACATAGATTAAAATAATATTTCTTTTTTTCTGCATCAAAATCAACAGATGATTCAGAAGCTTTTACCAAAGACTTTCCAAATGAAAGTAAACGCTGTATTCTCAAGAAAACCTACATGAACATAAGGAAAATTATGTCACTAGATGGAAAAAAAAATATTTGAATTTATTTATGAACCTTTCATTATTAGATATAGCCAGGAAAATATATTTTAAACTTAATTAGTTTACAGAAGTATATTTTAAATTTTCAAGAATTATTAGAATTTGCTTTACAATACCTGTCAATGTGTGTGTACATACATACATATATATATATATATATATATATATATATATATATATATATATACACATATATATACATATATACATATATATATATATATATATAAAGAGAGGGGACAATATCAGAGATATTAGATGGTATGTCAGAGAAAATGTTTAAATATGATAGGCTATCAGATTTTGATGATTATAGTCAAAATTTTTCTTAACTACACAACACTTGAAGAAAGATGAAAGATTAAAATCTTAAGGAAATTTTAGAAATTAAAATACTAGTTTGAAATATTTTTAAAAAATTTTAAAAACTGTTTGAAATTCTCAATTTTTTAATATTTTATTTAATTTTTCCATTTGTAATTTGTTTATTTATGTTAAAAAAATTTGAATAATTTCTTATCTAATCATAGTTTTTGGTACCTTTAAGTATGAATTCACTGTCTCTTATAGAAGCATAATTATTTTGTTAAAAGATAATAAATTGTTACAGAAAGTTATTCGATTAATATGCAGATTTTTGTAACATAATTGACAGTTTGCCTATCAAGATACAAAATTAGTCAATTCCTTGCAGAAGTGGCTTCCTAACTTAAAGGCTTAATTTATTTTCACTAGTAGTCTAGAAACCACAACAATTTGTCACTTGTGTAAAAAGCACCTTCCAAAAAATTTAATCATGTTTCTAGAAATATTTCCATTATAGCATAAAAGATAAATTAATTTATATTTATACCAACCTGTGATGATAGAGATAATTCTCTTCTTTTAGAAATATGAAAGATTAAAAGTGAATGGGTTTCTTTCAATAAAGGTAATCCTCTCAAGTTAATATCTTCAGGAAGTGGGTATATTTGCTTCCAAGATTCATCATACAATTGAAAATTACGTAATTCTAAAACAGAATACACAGGATCAATCATGGGTCAATGAGAATAAAAATTCATTAGTTAGAAAAATAGCAATTTCAATTCTTTATAACTTTTTTTTGACATAAAAAACTTTAAAAAGAAATTTAAAAAAAAAACATTTAAATTGATCTAAATAAATAAATGTATTACAGAGATTTCATTTTTATATGAAAACAATTATTTTCTCAAATCAATTATGTAAAATTTATGATAACAACCTCTTTAAAATTATCATGTTTCTATTAAGAAAAATTTGCAAAGAATATATTAAGTTATATACTAAATAAGAAATAAGTATATAATGAAAAATATAGTTTTTCAAACCTTCATAATTGTGAAGCTTGTTTTCTATTTTTAATAGGATATTTAACAATTCAATCCAACGAAGAAGTAGAAACTGTGAACTCTAAAATATATAAAATTGATACAATATTTAAAATATATTATGAACACTTATATTCAATACATTTAAAAGATTTTTAATACAAATTAAAATTTATATTTTACTAGTTAAGTCATAAAATAAAAATACAATAAAGAGAATATTAAGCAAGTAAATAACATAGCAAATAAATAAAACAAAGTAAATAATAAATAAGTAACTGTTTTAATTTTACATTCATGGAACAGAACTTTTTTTCTATCTAGCATAGATTCTTGTTTTTTAAATGAAGCACAGATTTTCAATGAGATCCTTTGTGAGAAATTCGATAATATGATTGGCATCTTTTTTCTGATTATCTCAATGTAATATTAAAAAAATACCCTTTGAATTCTTGAAAGTTATTACAACTGCAGGCTTCAATTTAAAAACATTCTTAAAGAAATTATTTCCTAAAAGTATACTTTAGGAAATTATAGACTTTAATTTCATAACTAGCAGCTTTTTACACTTATTTTTATTATAACTTTTATTCTGCCTCCATTACATTTAACTTATTTGTAGCACCTTGACTTTAAATTTTTGCCTCTTTTAGGTACTTTTATGATTTACTTAAAGAGGGGGGGGGAATATATGTAAATAGAATTTGTCTAACTTTTT
The DNA here is from genome assembly GCA_030067965.1 of Latrodectus elegans. Taxonomy (NCBI): domain Eukaryota; kingdom Metazoa; phylum Arthropoda; class Arachnida; order Araneae; family Theridiidae; genus Latrodectus; species Latrodectus elegans. The sequence goes on from CM057820.1 coordinate 11,911,959, forward strand.
GTATGACATGCACATTTCTAATAATTTTTTGAATACTTCTTATTTTATTTTCATTACTGATTAAAGTTTTTTAGGGTCATATAGTTAATTTCATCCTAGTTTATTTTGAATAGATAATGTATATATTTTTTTTTCTCATTAAAAAAAGTTGACTTTAAGAAAAGTTTTTAGAGATGAAAGCTGTATTCATCAGAAGATAAATATATTCAATTATGAATATATTTATCTATTATGAATATCAATGAATTAATTATTGTTATAGATAAAAAAGATGATTTTCTAAAGACTGAGAAAGTGATATTAGAAATGATTTGATAAATAAGCACATTTTATGTTTGCTTTTTTTTTTTTTTTTTTTTTTTTTTTTTTTTTTTGAGATTTTACAAACTTGTAATGTTTTTAAATTTTGTTACTTCATCCTTTAAGTAACAAAATAAAAAGTCAATAAAAAATTTTATAGACCCATTTAAGTATTTAAAAATTTGGAATAATTTGAATAGTACTTTTGAAAATTATTCATCACAACAAAGAATTTTTATAAAAATTTTATAATATAGAATTTATGTAACCATCTAAAATGGTACCAAATATAATGATGTAAAGACTTAGTTTTCTTTTTATGACTTTTTATTAAATTAATTAAATTTTTAATCCTGTGAATCGGTTCCTTTCTATCCTATAGAAAACTTAAATAAGTATGCAGTCTCTAAAAAATAGTTCAATAGTTTCCATGAATGTTAGTAGTTTCAAAATTGCATAAATAAAAAACAGTAAATTTTCTTTACAATAATTTAAAAAGACTTTAGTTTAATCTAAATCATAAAAATGTGTTTATAGATTTTAATGTTAAGGAAATTAAAACGCAAAAAATGTTTATAACAATCGAAACTCAAAATATAAGGAACATGTTCTCTTTTTAATAATAATTAAAATAAATTAAGAATTACATGATTTACCTAAGTAAAGAAATAAAATCACCAGTATTTTTATATTTCAAATTTATGGAAACATTAATAACAATTGTAAAAGTAAATATAATAATGTAATATTACAAAAAATGCAACTCACCTCAGCACATGCTGATAAGATATCTTCATTCACGCTTAACCAGTCACATAAAACTTTTATACTTGATAACAATTTACTTTTGCTAAGAATATTAATAAATTTTTCAGGTGGGAATAAAGGATCAGTAAGTATGCTGTAAAAAGCAAACAAATGTTACTATTTTTAAATAAATGATGAATTAAAATTACAAATATATATATTTATTGTAGTACATAAGTTACACTAAAAAAGAAAATTTACTATGAGCAAGGCATTTTGTTTTTAATTGTAAGTTAATCTAGGTTTGCATAAATTTGTTTCTAATTTGTTAAAAACTATATTTGAGAATATTAAGTTTAAAATTAATAAATACTTTAATTCCCATGAATATTACTAACAGTATCATTTGAAACCAGCAAGCAAAGAAGTAGTTTTTAAAAGGTTGATAAATTCACTAGTATTGTTTGATTTTCATATTGTTATAAAGAAAGGTATAAATATTTCATGACAATGGTATTTATTTTTATTGTTCAATAATTACATTACAATTTCTACTAAAGGAATAATAATTTATGGGGCAAAAATGCACTTTTCTCATAAATCATGAATTATGAACACATAATTTCCTTTACATAATTCTTTTATTTAAAAAAACAAATTTTTATTAAAAATACATTTTAGTATATGATGAATAAAAAGGAAAATCAGTTTCAAGATGGAGAACCTTTCTGTTAATCTTATGACAGTCTGTTCATAGTTTTACATGACTGTGATGATCTGCCTGGACATCTCTTTTGAATTATAACCGATAATATTTATTTGCATCCATTAGTGTTATCAAATAGAACACAAGTTTGCATTTTCTATACTAAAAATAGTATAAAAATCCAGCAGCAGAATTTCATAAGAGTAAAGAATGCCTAAACCTCATAATATAGATTTGTGTAATTCAAAATTTTGTATATCATTCAATATAATATGAACAATAACTTTGAGATTCATAGACTGCAAAAGAAAACTGCTTAGTGAATAATTTAAATGTAATTGCATGTGATACAAAATGTGTTCACCTATTTAAAATGATTTAATAAGGTTCATTATTAAATAAACATAATCTAGTCGAACATCTGAAAATTTTCTTTGATTCATTTTGATACGAGAAAAGTTGATAGTTTGACAAATTAGCTAGTTAGAGAACAAATGAAAATGCAACATGATATTTGAAAGATAGATTTTTTAATAATCTTAATTCGTCTTTTTATTCAAAAAATGGTATTGTTTCAAGTAAATCAACAAGCTTTTTAATGCCTCTTCATAGCTCAATCCCTGTATCACTTAACAATAATAAATATAAACAATTGAGGTGCAGGGAATAATATGCTCAAAAATTTCTTTTAAATTATATGCAATTCAAACCATGAGTGAATAAAATTAACAGGATCATTAACCCACATGAAATAATTAAATTTCAATTCTTTTTCATATTCCTGTTAAATAATGACACACTGCCATATTAATTAGTTAGTACTAAAATCATAGGCAGAATATTAATTCATGGTAAAATATAAAATTATCACATTCAGTTTTATCTTTTAATAAACTTCTCCTTGCACTGCCTTCAGATACCTCAAAATTTCCAACTATTCTCAAGCAAGTAAATGCAGCTCATCTTGAGGTATAATAACTAATAATATATTGTTTATTATAGAAAAGTGCATATATTTGTTACTATAATCTATAGTTCTTTATTAATATCCTAAAACAAATTTACAATTCTTCGATTCATAACTCTGCAAAAGCCAAAATACAAAAATTTGTGGCTTAATGTAAATTTTAGGAATACAAAATGGATTCAATAAAATCTCAATTAGTATAAATGGATGACTGTAAGAATAAAGGTCATCATTTTATAACCAAAGTTATTCATTTATAAAAATGCTTTTGTAGTAACATTACTTTAGGTAACAAGAAAACATCTAAGAAATTTAGTTTTATGTGATTTAAATTTTCTCCTTCAAGTTTTAAAAATGACAAGTGTTACAGGTCATTGACATTACATTTATTGCATGCACTAATTAAGAGAATAATTATCAAACATTGCACTTCAACTATCTTGAGCTACAAAAAATAACTTCAAGTACAGACTTTGCTTTTAAATTTTCTAATGATAATAATAATTATTATTATTGAATTTAAATTGCAGTGCGTACATATTACAGCCACATGAGAAAGACATGACATTCTATGTATGGTCCACTTTGAAAAACTAGAAAATAAAAATAATAAAACACACACACACACATTCAAAACATAATAATACCCTAAAAAATACTATTTTAATTAAAATTTACAAAAACAGAATAAAAATATTTTTCTACTCTTTTTAGTGAATATGTTTAAACAAATTTGAGAATTTATAATAAAGGTTATTTCTTTCCTCCTCAAGCATAAGAACCCATGAAACTAACTTTGACCACTCATTGAATTTTTCTTTGTTTCTTTAACATACTTTAATATAATATTCTATAGTAGAAAACTTATGAAAAGAAAGTAGGAAAAAAAGGAGAAATTTTTTTTAACTTAAAAGATATTCTAAAACAATGATTAAGTTGTGTCAATTAGATTTAGATAATGCCTTAGTGAGTCATAAGTTGTACACTTTTATACTTAAACAAAACTGACAGAGCATATTTAAAGGCATGCTAAGTTATCCCACTTAAAACTGGCAATATTATGCTACATGTAGAAGATGTATTGAATGATGAAATTCATACACTATTACATTTCCCCTATTGGGTTAATTTACATAAACCTACATTTCATACAACTGAGTAAAATGCAAATTAGGTAACAAAAAATCAAACACACCTATAAATATTATTAATAGAATTTTTCCTTAGCAAAATATCTTCATTTGATTCAGAACCATTAATATTATTAGAACATCCATTAACAAAATGATTATTATTTTCAGGAGCATTTTCTTTTTCTCTGAAAAATAACAAATCAAGTAATATTAAGATATAAGTATTATACTATACACAGGAGAATGATGTTTATTAAACATTTAAAACTTTTTAACTGAAAGTTTTTAATCAAAAAATTTTAAAACAGTTGATTTAAAAAATCCATAAAATAGTTATAACAAATTTTGGAATAAAAAGTCTATTATTCAACATACTGAATTTGTTTGGGGAATTTAAATAGAAATTAATTTGTTGAATAAAAAATATTTAAGTCATATATAAAAAAAAAGAAAAAAACATAAGGAAATTGCCAATTAGAAAATATTTTAAAATCAATATAAATTTCAATTTCATAGAATATATTAATAATTAAAAATTCATGCAAGAGCATATCAAAAATTTTTTCTAATTTAAAGCAAATGTTTTTAATAAATGAGAACTGAACAATAAATTTTTCAATCCAATTTGGCTACATACGAAGACATTTCAAGAACCTTTCATTAACAACCGAAATTCTTGATGAAAAAGATTTCATCTACTTGCAACTTAAAAAAATAATGTGATTTAATTAAGTCTTCATTAAACAGGAATAAAAATATATTTTTCATGTCTGTAAAGTTGGTTAAGAATCCTTTTTAGTAAAATCAAAATATCTAAGATATTTAAAACAAAAGAATAAAAAAGATGAAAGTATTTAAATTTCTGAAAACTTTTAATTAATAAAATAAGCAAAAAATTAGTACAAACATTTCTAAGCTGCCAGATAAATTCTATTTATGCTACTAGTAGAATAGATTTGACAATAGAAATAGCGATAATTTTTAACTTTCAAAAATTAAATATGCAAAACATTTGATATTAAATTACAATTTTTTTTTAACAAGTTTGCATAAAAACACTACATGTAAGCAATAGTTCAAATTGTAAAATAAAATTTACTAGTATAAGGAAATTCTCATAAACATCTAAATATTATTAATTTTATTACATACATTTTACAGAAAGTTATTTACACAATGAATGATTTATATTGTAGTGAAAATAAGAAAATAAATACTATGTTACCTAATACTGAAATCAAAGCCTAAATAAACAAAATTAAAGTAAAGTTGAATATAATCGTACATAACAATAATAAAATCAAAATTTGTTTATTGAAGAATTTTTAATATAAATGTAAACATTATATGAAAGAAATAAGCAGCAAATTAATTGTGAATCAAATGCATTTGTACCTATCAATATGAAAGTTACTTCCATCTTCTTCATCCTCCTCCTCCTCTTCCACGAGTAAATCATCTTCATTTTCACTCATACTTTCACTGTCAGTTTGACTCACATCTGAGTTTAATAAGCCACTTTCTTCATCAGATTCAGGATGATCTGTTATTTCACCTGTACATGTAACAAAGGTTTATCACTATTACAGACCAACAATAATTTTTCTAATAAGAAGTTCACATATAAAAATATAACAATCAGTGAAGACAGGATCAAATTATAAGTTCATCTCTTAATCTGAGAACTATTTGTTCAATAATCTGCCAGTAGACATATATGGCCATACAATTATAAGACATGCATACATCCTCTTAGCATGATTTCTGATTGAGAGAATAAAGATTAATTTCTTTAGAAATTATTTTTCTCTCAGCAGATATAAGCCACAAATGCCACAAGGAAATCAGCAATTGCCTTCTCAAATGTAATCCATAGTCAATTATGAATGATTTTATTGTTTAAATTGGAATAACTATTAGGTTATGTCAATGGATGCACCAATCATATCATTATTATTGATTCAAAATCAGTTCATTAGATTAATGCATGCAAGAATAGCAAAATTAGTAAAAGTTTTTCAAATTTTACTAATCATTTATATTAATTAAAAATTTTAATAATTAGTCTCATAATTTATTTCAATTTTTTTTTAATAACTCATAAGTTATCCACAGATTATAAAGTAAAAACTACTGTTCTAAAAGTTAAACATGCATAGTTCCAGCATTTAATTTTTGTTATTCTTTAATATACAATTATCACAAGAATTACCAATCCCACATTAAATACACATTTGCTGATTATTCTCCTATAAAATTTAAGGTATTTATTTATTCATACCTGAAAAATAAAAATTATGCATTTCAAGAAAATTTGAAACCATTCTTGATTATCAAGATGCTCAGGAAATGCTCATAACCATAAGATTTCAAAGAATAGCAAAATTAGTAAAAGTTTTTCAAATGCATTTATATTAATTAAAAATTTATTTTAAAATATTGCTTAGTTAGACTTAAACTTAAGTTTAAGCATTTCTACTTCTTTAAGAATTATAAATAAATATTTTATAAAAATACGATTCCAGAGAAATTAATTTTAATATGGTTAATGATCTTTATACAAATCTATAGTACTTGTAAATAAAATAAATTTATATGGCAAATACTTGAAAAACAAGAAAATTGAATCAATTAATCTGAAAATTCAACAGAGTAATAGGAAACAGAATTTAATAACATGTAACTTTGAGAAACATTTTCAACTCATATAAAATCAAAATAATTTATATCACTTAAAAACCATCTGGGCATTTTTAGTTTAAGAAAATCAACTTTCTTCACTTCTATTTATGGTAAATATGCAAGATCAGAAAGAATTTCATAATTAATAAATCAAAAATATATGAATAAATAACAAGCAAACAATTGTCCATTAAATTCAAGAATAAAAAAAAATAATAGCAAACCTTCACTCAATTCAGAATCCTCTTGGCTTGTACTACTCATCTTTCGACGCCTACGCAATGTTCGAAATCTTCTAACAGAAAACTTTTTTATGCCTAGTTTCTTAGCAGGAGCTTTCTGCAAAAGAAAAACATTTTTCAGAAAAACAAGATTTACAATTCATACTACACTTAATAAAATTTCAACATAAATTATCTTTAAAAAATGTCTTATTAAATAACAACTGAAACTATAACAGCTTTAAGATAATATTTAAATAAAATCTTTATGTATATGTAAGATAAATACTAAAAAAATTTTTCAACTCCAGTTTAAAATTAAATAATTTCATAAGCTGGCAAAAAATTTATTTCAACGCAAGTTCATATTTATATCAAATAAAATTAAATGCACATACATACATGCTAAGGTAATACGTATGATATTATATAAAGTTGAATATATTTTTAACACAAAAAAAATGCTTTTACTTAAATGATTGTCATCCAAATCTAAGGAATTGTTTAAAATGAGCAGTAAGATTAATTAACAATGATGATAAACAAAAGAATTTTAGAAATCATCAATCTCAGATTACTTTAAAAATGAAATCAAATATAGAATTATTAGTAATATTCACAAAGCACCAATTATTCATTGAAGCTTTTGATAAATTACCAAAAAATATTTTAGCTATAGATCACAAATAACAATGAATGTAAATCAGTAAAAATTATGTATAATCTGTAATCATTGATCTTTAAAAATTACATATCAAACAAAAAACTATTCATTCAGAAAGTAAGAAAACAAATTGGACAAAACTATGTTAACCTTTTTTATACCATATGTAACTTATAAAACAAAAATTATATTACTCAAAAACACTTTTATACATTCGCTATTTCAAAATAATTTAATTTATACTGTTCATTGAATAGTAGTTCTTTGAATTTGTATCAGGTTTACATTAGACGGTGGCTGACTGAAAATCTTCAGAATGAGAAGACCTGGTTTTGATCCCAGCTACTGTTAAGCAAAGGAAGACAAATATTACAGTTCTGCTTTTTGCATGCCAATCTCTTGGAGTTAATACTTAAGGGGTTTCCTTTCTTGTAACACATGAATATAGTTCAATATTTATGAAATGTTCTTCTAGAAGATAATTTACACATTAAATGTTAAAATGCCACCATTTTGTATAATGATATTAAATATAGTTTTGTGTACTCTGGCACAGTTTCCAATATCTAATCCAGAGTTGTAGTTTTGTAGCAAATGATAAATTTCATACAGCATTCCACAATTTATTATTTTTCATTAACAACATAAATAAAAAATATTCAATTTGTTATCAGTTTTTGTAAACCAACTAATTTTAATAATTCATTTTAATTTTAAATACAGGTAGCATGTTAAACAGGGAATATAATGTAAATTAGATTTCTTTAGCAAATGGCAATTTTATCATAGCTTCACAACAGATTTTTACACTTTGAATCTCTAACTAGAATATGCTTCAATGCTTCCAAGATTTTAAAATATAATATTGATATTTAATAATGAAGCTGAATTACAGAACATCTATTCAGGAATATTAATAATGTTATTCTTTTCAATGAATACATTTTTTAGCATTATTATTTAATTTCTATTACAAGGAATATCATAAAACCTTGCTTAATGCAGGATACATGTTTCAGTAAAGTAGAGCATAATATGAAAGTGTTAAACGAGGTCATCTCATTATGTAAACAATAGGGCTGTTAGAGGAAGATGGTAGAAAATTGGTCAGGTATTTTACCATTGTTGTTATCTTGTGCCAACTAGGCTGGAAATATGAGAGTGTGCTGGTGCTTCATTTTTCCAATTGAACCGTAATTTAGTGTGAAGTCCAACTTCCTCAGAACATACATGACAGAGGTACACTTGTGTCAGAGGTAGGCAATCATTCACAACCCATTCACACAAGGAAAGGACAAAGAAGAAAATAAGTACATCCATGCCCAAACTGTAATTTAAACCCAGGACTCTCCCAATCAGTAGTTAGGCATGCTGACGACTAGACAAGGTGGATGGATATTTTACCTTTAAATTTTTTAAATATGAATTTTATAACAATAAAACAAAAGTTTATTTATTACGAATATATAAACATAATAAATACACATATAAAAATAAATATAATTCTAAGTCAGTATGTTTATAACTTAAATTATTCAATCTCTTCTGTATTTCCAATTTTCTCCATTTTTATCAAGAAGGTATCTAGTATAACTTGTGTTTTCCTTCTGTGCTCAGTAAGTTATTGATATAAGTGGATAAGGTATCCATAACATCTCGTCTGGCTTCTGTGAATTCCTATAAAAATTTGGATTATTTTCAATAAATTGGACCATAATCTGTTAGAGTGGTCAAAATGGTTTTTAGAAATACTGTTAAAAATTCTTTTTGCTCATCTTCAGAATCACTATTTTCAATATTTTTTGTTCATCTTGGTCCGCTAATTTCTTGAACCCATGATTAGAAAGACTTGATGCTGTTTCTTGCATTATTTCTTTGACATCTTCCACATTTACCTCATCTAAACTGGTTTGTTTCACTAATTCTATTATTTCTTCTACTATTTCATGCACATCTACAGAGTGTCCAGTGTCACCACCCTTACTTAGATCTGGCAAATCTTCTTCCACGCCTCTTTCAACATTTTTCTGTTACCTCGTTCCAAGAAAAATCACTCATGATATTGTAATCTAACACTGCATACAATTCTGGGGAATCTTAAAATTCAAATAAAAGAGCGTAAAACTGAAACGAATTATGAGAAGTTTAAATTAAATATTACAGTATTATGAATTTTCATTAGTGCAGAAACTAACAACTTTATCAAAAAATTTTCCCAATTTTAAAATTTCTTATAGTACAAATTATTTTTAAAAAATGCATTTAGTCCCTAACTTTCCATTCAATTCAAAAACTTGAATTTTACGATTTTTTTTATTTTTGTATGCAATAGTATAAAGTTATTTTAAATGATACTAAGTAAGCAATTGAATTTCTTATTGTTGCATTAAAGGTAAAGCACGTGCTTATTAAAACAGTAAAATTTCAAATAGAACCAGTTAAAAATGTAATTTACCTTAGCTAAATTATCCTTATTCATATCATTTTCAAAATTGGCATCATTGAATTGATCTTTATCAGAGGTAACATTCTTTATCAAATTATTTTCTTCATATCCTAGCAAGAATGGGAAGGAAAAAACAAACACTTGAAATATTAATCACAAATTTTAAAAATTAACTTATAAAAGTATTTAAGAAATTAACTAAAATAAAAAAATATTGAAATATTAATCAAAGTATTGTCCACACATAAATTTATAGGAGTAAGAAATAATCTGAAGAAATTAATTACTGAATTCAAATAATATGGGAACTAAATATCATAATTTAGACTAATACTTATATTTAAGAATGACTTCCTGAATTCCTTACTAAAAAAATTAAAAATGAAGACTTATAAGAATAATTAAACCTGTAATAACAATATAGTTAAACTTCAAAAAAAATAACAATGAATGTAGTTTATTAATTTTTGAAAGAAAACTAAGAATTTTCGGACTAATAAAAATAAGCAATTCATAATGGAGAAATAGAAACAATGATAAACATAATCAGCCAATAAAGTGAGAAAACATTTGATTCATTAAATCTTAGAATTAACATGTTCAAGTCATAGTGAAAGAATATTTGAAAATTGTTTTTAAAAAAATTAAAATTTAGAGACCTTTGAAAAAGAACAAAAGCAGAAACAAAGAGATGATTGGTTGATAGAAACAAGAATTTAACCAGCACAAAAATAAGGAACTATACATCGATGCACATGAACAGGAAAATTTGTAGTGACATTGATCAATGAGCAAAGGTTACCCCAGTCTTCAGAGCCACAAGAGAAGAATTATTTAAAAGGCAGTTAAAATTCAGAATTGAAAAGATTGCAATGCTGTTATATGATAACATTCATTAAAATTCCTGTATCACATTAAAAAAAACATGCATTAAAGAAATTGCATAGAAAAGAGGACTACACAGAAACACGTTTGATAATTGTTTAAAGTAAAGAAACAAGAGAAATGGGAAACTATAAAGAAATGTTCTGCTAAATTCATTTGATTCCACCCAAACCAATTAAAACTATAAAGAAACTATAGATAACTGTGTGCTTTAAAGTATAGTGAAATAAACAATTTCTATGATTAATTTCAAGAATTATTAATATTGAGCAAGGATATTAAAAAAATTAATGTATTTATATCACATGATCTAATTAAATTTATTCAAAAATGGCAACCACATATTTCTGGCTCACTTTTTCACTGAAGTTTTATAATCTAACAGTCATGCTGATGACAGTTTAAAATTCTATTTTTTATTTTTTTTTTACCCCTCCTACATTATGAGCCAGGACACTTAAATTGATATTCTTCTAACTGTATCATCACATTAGCTTCCTCTACACCTTCAAAGAATAGAAAATGTTTAAACTTGCTTTACTGTAATTGAAATTCCACTTTAAATCTTGAATTACAATTACTATTAACTTTTTGCAGTTCCTTTCCTTGACTGATGATTTCTTAGGTATGATTTTTCTAATTAAAAGCAGGCAGCAATATAAATACATCAAGGTTCCACTTTTCACACAAAAAATCTTCATTTTTATTTTTATGTGATTTATTATGACCAATTATTCATGTCTGATAAGAATCATTTGAGCTATGATTCCAATTTTAATACATCTAAATAAACACATTAACATGTCTAAACATTTTTTACAGGTTAATTAAGTTAAATATGCGTGAAATACCTCTCTAACAACTTTTTTATGATTTGAAATTTCCTTTTACAAATTAAAGACAATTTTAAACTAATATAATTATATTTTCATATATTTTTAAATAGTGATACTAGAAAATATCAGCACACTGAAATATATAATATTATACAAGCACATTTCCCAAAGGTATAAAATACTTTGATAAATAAGAAAATAGAAATTTTCAAATAATTTGTTTATAAAAAACATAACACATTTCAAATTTGAATAACTCATGGCAATTTTTTTTTCCTGTGTTGCTGAATTAGCATTTATTAGAAATGAATTGGTAAGCTGCTGTTCAAAAAATTTTTTTTCTCATTTTGAAAATATTTAGCAATAATTAAACTTTCTAAATTTTCAGAAGAGAAGACCTGAATTAATTTTTTATTTTTATATGACTGAACACCCGTTCACTTTCAGCATTAGAATGTGGAATAGTTAAAATTGTAAGCATAAACTGGGAGAATATTGGAAAACCTTTTTTGTTCAAACTCAATTTTCGAATTTCCAACAAGATGATATTGTACATCTGCTCTTGGTTCCTCCAGTGTTTCTTTTGTGAGGACAGTATTTTGTAGTTTGCAGAATGTCCAATCCTTTATTCAGTTCTGTATTAAGCAGTAAAATGGGAAATCTGTCAAAAGAGTTTTACACTTGAAAATGAGGCATGTTCAATAGTCTGCAAACAGCATACTCCTGAATGTTTAGAATCTCATCATGAAAGGGAAACTTTTTAAGAATCTAAATGTAATTACACATAAAATTAAACAACTTAGTAGATTTATTTTTCGGCAAAATTTGGCAGTTTTTAAGTTTTTCACTGAAATTGCCAAAAATCAGTAGATTTTCATACATTATCGGGAAATTGGGAGAAAGGATAAAAAATTAGGAGTTTCACAAATAAATCAGTAAATTTGGCAGCTATGTGTGTGTGTATATATATATATATATATATATATTTAAATACTCATTCATATTTTTCATCATAATAAAATATTTACCTGATTTCAAATCATTCTGAGATACATTTTCTTCTTTTAGATTGAGCAAAGAAATTTGTAGGCGCCTTGTTGCACAATCAACAACATGTGAAAATAAGGCTAAACAAAATGCAGTTGCAACAGAAGCATCAGCATGTCCTAAAATTTCAAATTAAAGTGATTCAGTGACTCAATAAATTTAAACAAGAAATTTCAATACATAATATAATTAAAGAGTATCATACAATATAAAAAAAGAGTCAAAATATTTTCTAACTATTAAATAAATTAATTTTAATAAAATATTTAATAAAGTTTCTTTTGAAGATAAAAAACAACATAATCAATGATCTTTGTTTTCAATCATATTTCTTAAATATTTCAACTACATAAAGATTCAAGAATAAGAAATTATCACATTTAAATGAAAGGTCACACATTTGTGATATTTCATTCAGAAATTAACTTATTTGAACTTAAGCTAATTTACTCCAGAAAAATTCATAAGTGAAAAGTTTGTTTGAGTGCTCAGTTTTTAAATAAAATTCTTGGTGTAATAGAAACTAACAGACAACACATATATTCATTTGTTAAAGTTATAAGATATTTTTGACTACAAATAGTAAAGAAGCTTTTAAATTAACCAACCTATTAGAATATCAAATTAAATCCCTCAAACATCACACCACACAGTTTCTACAAACTAGAAACTATCTTACTAGCCAACAGTAGATAGTTTCTAATGCCTTTTTTTTTTTTTTTTTTTTTAATCTTCCTATCAAGTGTTATGTTGAGTTACTTCTATGACATGCTTATCATAAAGACATTTTTCTAATTGACCATTTAAAAACGATGAAAAAATGTTTCAACTATCATGATTTTAGATTCTTTGACTACTTCATACACTAAATCACTCTTTATAATATATATATTTAAAATAGCACTAGCCAAAATGAAACAATTTTCAAAGCTTACTTGTGCATGAAGTGTTTGCTATCATAAATAAATTGTTGGAAGAATATATTTGATCTTTTTATGATAATTTAATGTAGAAGATAGTTTCATTTATGAAATTTGTGATTTAGGATAATTGGAGTGAAGAGAAAGATTTGTTGGATTATTTCATATTAAGTAGAATAAACGCCATAAAATGTTATTGTGATTTAATGAACAAAAATAGAATTCAGCAATTTGTATGTTTCTAAATATCAAGTTAAATAGTAAAAAAATCTCCCCTTCCAAAATATGCTTATTAATTATAACTAGTGAAGATATTTTGAAAAAGGAAACTGTTTTCTTTCATATCATAAATTTGATGGCATATTTTAACCAAATATGCAAAAAAAAGGTGATAAAATATTCAAAACCAAATTATAAGTATATACATTTTTTAAATTTGTAATATGCTTTTAATTTGTCTTTGGAAAATATAAATTTTTGAAGCTAATATTACCAATTATCAAATTTTTTTAGAAGAAATTAACAGTTGACACTGAATAAAAAATAAATTGTTAATAGCTATATTAATCACTCTAATAAATTTTTGCTTGTGAGTCTATAGAAGATACTGTATCATTAATAGATGTTCATGTTTAGGATTCAAGCTGAAATTAAGACATTGACAATTTAGCCATTAGTTAGGAAATCAAAATATCTTAATGAATGATGATTATGACAGTTATTGTTAAAAATATTTTTTCATTTTAATGATAACATAATTGTCATTTTTCAATTAGAATAAACTATATTTTTTCATAGAAAATACATACACATACTTTCCCACAGCAACATTTGTGTATTTACATGAACATTGATATTAATAACATTTTAGTGTAAGAAGAAAGTTCACATTTAACCTCTAAAAATAGATTCAATTCATAATGAAAATTTTAACATTTTCCTTGATATGAAAATTGCTTTAAATATGAGGAAAATCAATTTCAATTTTTAAACAATATATTAAAAGTGATAAGCTAACTGAATAATTTAAGCACATTTGATTTACATAAATCTCCAAAATATAATTTAAGAATTACTTTTTAATTTTAGCAAATGTTATATGCAAAGCTTTATTAAAAAATTGAATTTCAGGAGAAAAAATTTCTTTTTACAGCAATACAATTTGTAGCATTATTTGACTGGCATGAAAATAAAAAAAGACACCAATTCTTCATCCTTATATTAAGCAAATGAGATATATATTGCAGTATGTAAACAACGAAAAAAGAAATTTATTTATTTTTTGTTGATAACTAAACAAATACGATTTCGTTTTGTTTCAGTATATCTATAAATTATAAGATTATTTTAAAAATTATTGTTTAAACTATCTTGAATACCAATAGAATTAAAAACTATTTATAAGTACATTGCAATTAAATTTCAAGAACACACTATAACATTTTTTAAAATTTAAACTACTTATTTTATTTATACTAATTTTCTTACTTTTTACACATTAATTATTGAAATTATGGAAGTTAATATACCTTTCTCCTGGAGTTTATACACACACATAAGTGACATGACTATAATTTTGAAAACTACATCATCCTTAAGTTCTATTGAAGATATATCATTAAAAGAAATGCTGTTTGAATTGCTGTTAAGAGCCATATCAAATTCTTTCAAAATATCTTGACAGTAAATTTCAGACCTATGTAAACAACATTATTAATGTAACTAAGAATTTCAATCTTAAACAACAAATTTTTACAAAACAAAAAAAATCTCAATATTTCAAAATACAATTCTTTGCATACAATTTAAATTTATTTTAGTCAGCAACTAAAATATAACTTTTCTAAGAAAATCCTAAAGAAAAAAAATTTTTTAATGCAAAAATTTTTTGTTACATCACAAAAAAGGAACCAAGTCATGAATTCAAGTTTGCAAAGAGACTTTTTAAATATAACATTGTATCATAAAGTAGTCAGCATATATTTAAAAAATGCCTCAAAATAGCTTATTTTAATTTGAATTCTGCAGCAATATACACTCTTCTACACATAATATATACATTTCACACACCAGTACACTCTTTAAAAAAAGAGTAATTCAATGCATTATAAAAAAATTTTAGGTCAATTTCTTCATGTGGAATAATAAGTAAAAAATGTGAAAATAAATAACGTAAAATGCTTTATTTTCTAATAATGCTAATTCATTTAACACAAAATAATATACTTTAACAAAACATTCAAAAACACAATATGATACCTATAATTATCATACATGAACCTTATTATATATAACATGCATCCATAATTTGAAGTCATATCATTTTCAAAAAAACCTGAAGTATACATTTCCACTGCTCTTCTTAATCATTCAAAGGATTTTTTTATCTTTAGTACACTAAGCTAACAAGCTATAAAGGAAATAAAAATGTGTTGGAAATGAATGCTTGAAAGGTAAATATGATGACATGTATAATATGTATGAGTATGCAAGAATACTATTATGAATTATCAAGATAAGGATGTCAATTTAGGTAAAAATATACTTCCAAAAGGAGTAAATTCACAAAATTAGGAGTTAGTTTATTCTTACTCCTGTAACTTGTAGGTATAATTTTGAAGTAAACATTGAAGTCCTTTTAGTCATTATCATTTCCTTTAGTTTTTAATAGTTTCCTTTAATAGTTCTGACAAAAAGAGGTTGGATTGTTTTGTTTGTCACTCAATGGTCATTTTTTGCACACAAGGGCTAATTAGACTAGGATCTACAGTTTAAGAATGATATTCCAGGAATTTTCTAGGAGTCAAACTAAAGATTCCCAGGAGTTATCAAAATTCATGTTAAATAATATTTATTTTATTTTAAAACAAATTTCGTAACCAAATATGCATGTATCATATTTTCCTGTATATAATCCACAGTGGCGTATTATCCGCAAGTCCGTTTTTTGAACAATGAGAAAAAAAGCGTTGCATAATCCATAGCGGCTTATAGTACATAGCAATTTTTCGGCAAATAGTCAAAGACTTATATTGCAGATAATTTGGTGTCAAATAAAATTAAAAAAATTACACATTATGGTTATTAACTGAGATGAAAGCACGACATCGATCAAGATCCGAAAAGATTTTAGTAAATCTTATCGATTTTTAGATTCTAATAACTTTTAAAACAAGGTTAGATAAATTTTAAAAATAAACTATTGTTTGGTTAATTTTCATTGAAAGAAATAGATTATTTTCTAACTACGAAAGGAATAGATTTTTCCTTTTGTACATCGCATGCTTTGTTTTTCCTCTTACACTACATGTTTGTCTACACTTTTTTCATTTGCCTTCCCTATAGTATTCAGTTTAAAATTTGCTCAGTAACTTAATTTCCACTTCACTATGCTGATAAACGAATTTGAATGTTTTCAGAGCGAAAAAGTTCAGGTCAAGATAAAATGCAAATCAATGCTAATGTATTGGAATCTTAATATCATTCAGAGGAAATGAGTTAGTTCTTGAACGTAATTAGATAGTTAAAATAAGTCAACTGAGTCATAGTGCCATCTGTTATTTATTTTATGAAACACATAAATGACATTTCTTTCAAAGCTTTATAGCAAGCTTTTCTGGTGAAAAATAATTTTTTATCAGATTATCCACGGTGGCGTATAATACGCACAACGAAACTTGGAACTTTTTAACACATAATCCACAGATTAAATACAGGAAAATACGGTAATTATGTATATGTAACATTTTTCAATGATATTTGTAAATAATAGAAATAAATTAATGCAAGCACTAAGGAGAACATTTTTTTTTTTTATTTAAGTTAGAATTATATTTAAAGTTTACTTCAAAAGCTTCCAATGAATTTACAGCTTTACAGCTATAACAAAAAAAAATCAATATTCTTTACATTATTGAATTTTAGTATAAAATAATAAGTAATTTTAGAGTTTTTACATATCTTCTTTAGATTTCTGTCTATTAATTTATTGAGTATTTCAAGATGAGTATAACAATCTCATTTCAAAAAAATATACTTATTCAAAACAAAGTAAATACAACTATTAAACTTTCCAGGAAATGCAACTTTTTTCTCAATTATTATTTAATCAAAGTAATTCTAAATTTTTTTTGCAGTTTACTTTCAAACACATTTAAAACTATACAGTTTCACATTCATATTCTAGAATTTCATATTTCTTTAATCACTCAATAGATTTTTACATTCCTTAGTTATTTACACATGCATAATATTGCAATTAGAAAATGTTAGCTTTCCATCTCTAAAATCTTTTGCTTTTACTTCATTAATTACTGAATAATAACTCTTGTTTCTCTGAAGTACCACCGCAACACATGAATGATTTTGCAATTAATGTTAATTTATCACTTCTTTCAACTTCCTCAGCAATATTCTTATTATAGATTTTTCAAGTTAATATATATTATCTTCCTAACACTTCATTTTAATTTTCAGTTCATCAATTTTTTTCAAGTGATTTTTGATTTCTTTCAGTTATTAGCTGCTTTCATTCTTTTTTGTATTAAAAAAATTCAATTAAATATAATTTATACTTTTGCCTGGCACCATCAGCAAGATTAAGGTCTTTACTATATATTAATATATTTGACACCTCTTGTTTCGAACATAACCATCAACGATGCACTTAGCTAAAATTGGTAATTTAAAATTTTTGCCATAAAATTTTTTTTTTTTACAAAAAACACACATTTAAGAGATGCTTGACTATGAGAAATTGGTAAAAGTAAATTAACTACTTTCATAAAAGTGATAATTTTTTTTTTTCCTATTCAAGAGTAAGTTAAAATAAAAGGTATATTTTTCTATCTGCAATGGGATAAAATTTTTTATCAATACAATCTTGAAATCTTACGATAGGTTGTAATGACTTTAACTCTTTGACAAAATTACAATTTTTTTTTTAAACCTGAGCAATGGAAATGACAATCTTTATATGCCTTTTTCAAAGTCCACTGGTCATTGAAAAGACAGGACATAACAAGACATGTTTAAATTTACACAAATATATTTATATTTTCTCACTGGAAGAAGTCTAGGCATAATATTTATACTATGCATAAAGATTTCTGCAAAAGACTCAAATTGAATGGGGAAAAATTAAATTTTATTTTTGCTAAAACATTAATTATAGAAAACTATATAGTGAAACTTTCTAAAATTTATTTCTCTGTTTGAATCCTGACACACTAATAGATATTTTTACAAACTTGTTATTCATTTTAACTCACTTGTTACTCATTTTAACAGTTACAATTGAATATTTTCCAAGTGTAAAAATTTAACTTCTAATATATAAGCATCATAGCTTTTCATCCAAAAAATAAGATTAAAATTTTTTCTTGTATTATTCTATTTAAAAATATTAACACTAATAATTATCTTTAATACATTTAAAAATATACTTACATTGCATAACATTTTAAAATAAAATATCAGTTTAACATGCGGCAGCAAAAATAGATAAATGAAAATAAAAAGAAAACCATCAAGTCATTAGTGTTAAGTCATAAAATTCAAATTTAAAAAAACTTATGTATGGAGTACAGCTCAAAATATACACTATCATAATAATCATATTAGAACACAATTTAAAAAAGCTTAAATTCATCTACATGCATAATTAAATTTATAAAAGATGTTGAAAAGTAAGATTGATTGGCTAATGGTGTAAGGTTAAATTTTGCAAATGAAAGCTAACTGGAATGGGACTTATAATTTAAAGTAGACATTGAAATTATTGTGAACATCCATAAAGAAGGGAAATGCACCCATGAGATGTTGAATTGAAGACTAAAGTATTAACCACTCAGCATAAAGCTGTTAAAATATGCTTACAACAGCTGTTAAGATGAATATAGACAAACAACAAAAGTTTAAACAAACAGCAAAGGAAAGAGGAAATTTTATTTCAGTGTAATGAATTGCGTATTCAATCTGATACATTTTAAACAAATTTTAGATAATCAGGTACACATGTGATCATCTGAAATGAGAGTGAGAAGAGAAAAAGCACATAAGAATTCAGTATATAAAGTAAAATTGAAAAACTCAGATAAAGAAAACTTAAAATGTGCATGGTGAAGTTAAACTGTAAAACTAATTCAAAAATAGTATCAAAAAATTTCAAATCACTTTGCAAGCTATACCATCAGTCAAATGAAGTTTACAAACCAAATATCAGATTCCAAGGGATACCTGTTAATCCTTTCCTTGAGTAATTTTTTTTTTTTTTTTAAATTATAAGCCAAAACAAAGATTAGTTGTTAAAATATATTAGTGAGCTAATTACATTGATTACAAAAAATTAAGCTTATTTTTATTTAAGCATTTTGCTAAAGTATTTGCTTAATTCTCTTTCAATGAAATATTAATTTTAAATAAAATAAAAAAAACTGATATTCTAATGCTATTTTTAATCTTTTTATTGACATTTGCAGCAAAAAAAAAAAGTATAACTTAATGAATCTAAAGTATGAGTATTAAACTTATTCACATTATCTGTTACAAATCCAAGGCATTGATATACTCATTTAACACAGTTAAAAAAATTTCAGTTATTTAGATTTACAATTAATGTCACAAAGTTGAAAAATTTCAATCATCAGCTTCAACTATTTATTTGTCAAAAGTGATATTTAATTATTACAGATTAAGATTCCATTTTATCACCACTTCATTAAAAATGGTGACTAGCTCATATTTATTTTATAAACATTTATGTGAACCTTGAATTAAAAATAATTCATCAGCTTTATGATTAAATTTTTTTTAATTTATCATACAAAAATGTTTTATTATTTTTTTGTAATTTTGTATCAATTTTTCATTATGTTTTTTGTTCTCTTTTTTCACAAAGTTAAATAAATTTATTAATTTCAGTATTGTTGCTAAAGTAATTCACTAAAACTACACACATTTTAACACAAAAAAATGGAAGGTAAAAAATGATGACATAAATATTTCTATTTTATAGATGGCTATAACAACAAATAATTTATTGATGAAGTTATTAATGTATTATATAAATATTTAAATAATAAATAAATTAATAAAAAGCTAAAAAAAAATTCAAATTAACAAAAATATTTTTTTTAGATATCAAAAGAATGCTTTTCCAAGATTTCTAGAAAGTCCAGCAGAATTAGCAGTTTGTTGGTTAATGGTCATTTTTTGCCCAAAAGGATTATTTAAACTGGGATGTATAGTTTAAAGTGGATTCTGAACCTTACAAACCCACATCTGAGATAGGATTCAAATCCAAACTTGTAGGCCTGAGTACTAATCATTTGACTTCCAGGCAGTAGAATTAGCAAGATATATTAACATAACACATCAATAACAATGGAAACTTATCCGATGATTTCCAGTCCAACAAGCATTTTCAGTATGGATAAATGTTTAGCATAAATTATATTTACTCATGATTTGCACTTTGGTGAATGATATTCACATAAAGCATGATAAGTGGTAAAATAGTATGAATACATACATATATTATAGGTCTATTATATAAACCAGTGAAGTTACATGATTGATAAGTACTTACTTTTCCCCAGGTGTAAAATAAAATATTTGGCACAGTTTTAAAAATCTGGATAAAAATCTAGAGGATTTTATAAATCTGTAAAAAAAAGGTAATTTGTTAAGAAATTTAGACTGCATTTATATAGTTAATTTTTAATTTAAAAACAAACTTACAAATAGATTTGTTCAGCAAAATAAGCATGAATTAATATCTACATATTCCAAATCATGTTCATTTTTATGGGAGCAAAATAAAATTGTAATATAATTATTTACGGTTCATTCAATGTCATAAAAAGCAACAGCACAGTTGATGAGATACAAGAATAAATCACACATAAAATAACTAAAACCAGGTTCAGTTGATTCTGTATGAATATAAAAATGTATGCAAAATGTAATTTAGCTTACATATCTGTATTCGTAAAAGAATAAATTATATGTGCTGCAAAATTTGTATAAGTATACATTAATTACATTTTAATTTCTACATAATATAAACATAAAAAAATAAGTGTATTATTTACCTGTATGAAAATGATTTGAAATTAATGATAGTGATTTGTGCTGAAAGAAAATGCCTTTAGAAATATCAACACAACTTACTTTAATTAATGATTAATTGGTTTATGGGTTAAATTTTAAATGAGCCAATAAAGTCAGTCACCCTTTTATTGTTATACACTATAAAACTGAAAAAAAGTAAATTTTTTAAAGCTTAGTTAAAGAACTTTTAAATGAATTTTAAATATGCAAATCAAATAAAAGTGTTTTAATGTAAACAAATATCTGCTATTATAGTAGAAGAATAAGTTTATAGTAAAAATGATTTTATAACAGTAATTATTTGACAGATAAACTCATGTTTTGGAAAAAAAAAACTTACTCTTGATCAGACAAATCAGAGTTAAATAACTGTTGCAATATTTCTTCATTCTTTTCAAACATTCGCTGTAAATTTCCTTCTGCACCTTCAAATCTATCTTGACATGTTAAGCTGTAAGAAATGAATGAACAAAAAATAAAATATACATAAATTACAAATTACAAGGCCTATCAAATAACATAATACAACAAAAAATTTTAAAACCATAAAAATCTAAAGAAATACAAGATATTTTTAATAATAATCTGAATGTTTATATTAATAATGTTTAGAATTTCTAACATTTTTTTCCTAACAAAACTATAATTCCAAAAGCAATTTATTAACTAATTCAAAACATCTTGGTATTAATTCATTCAGTTCTTGCTGCACAACATGCAATTGTGGTAACTATGAGCTAGACTGCAATGAAACAAGTAGAGTGAATCTTTACTACTATGTTCTGTTAAGAAGTACAAATTTGATTAACATTATTGCAATTATTAAGTGATGTAAATATAGAAACACTTCTAGGCACTACCATTATCATTTCTAAAGAAATTTCTTGTATAAAAATTGCAATGGCGAATGCAATGAAAATTTTTTGCAAAGCCAAATATCTGTGGTTAGAAGGAAAGCTGCAAGCTTTGATGTCATCAAACAGTATTCTCACACTTCATTTGATGGCATCAAATCAAGTAAGAAAACAATGACAATTTCAATGAAAATTATCATTTAAATTTTGAAATTCTTTTATTGGAACTGGAAAGCAAGACATCAGCAAGATCATTGTTCAAAGAATATTTTTTTAATTTGAGGAATTTAGAAAATGCATCAAACATCATAGATAACTTTGAGGAGGGATAAGAAGGAACTTCAGCTTTGAGATGCCATTTTTACAGATTAAATTTCAGTTTCCATAACTTTTGACGTTAGAAAAAAATGCTTTTTAATAATCACTGAAAATGTATGGAATTATTAATAATACAAGGGATAATCAGATCATTATAACTGAAATAGCTTTGGTTTGTATATTACATAATGAGATAATTGCTTCAGCAATAGTTTCACAATTAACTCCTCATAAGAGGGTATATATTGACTTTTCCAGCTCTAAGACGAAATCGTTAAACTTTACAGTGATCCCTATTTTCGTACCACAAGATAACCTTAAAAGTAGGAAAAACAGAGTTATCGATAAATACTATACACATTTCATTTGTGCAGATCAATTTACATTTTTAAGCCAATTTCCACACACTGGGTATAAGAAAGTTTGCTTTTGCAAGAAATTTTTATATGTTCAAATCATTGGCAGTGGAAACATGATATAGGATTGGCAAAAGATTACCAGGTAAATAAAGTTAAATATACATTGTATTTGCATTTAAATATTAATCCATCATCAAATTTATTATCTTAAAGGATTTTGGAATGCCATATCCAAAATCATAAATAGTGTCATGAATGCCAGAATTAAACACTTAAATTTAAAAATAAAAACTTTCTCATTCAATAATGCATTTAATAACAGAGACCTTTTGATCCTTGGTAATTTCGTGGATTTTATCCCTTAATATAATTAATAAAATACTTGCTGAGAACTTAGCAAAGAAATTTTAGATTTCAGTGAGAAGAAAGTGTTATCAACAGTAAAAATAAAAATAACACTAGAGTTTATCTTATAACAAAGAAATATACATTAAGTATATAATTCTGACACATTTTTTTAAATTTATTATGCAGTTCCAGAAAAATAAGCATATTTGTAAAAAAATAATTAAAAATTTTTTGTCAGTTTCCAATTTTCTTAGAAACTTATATAATGAATAAAATAAAACAAGTGCTGTAATTAATATTTTTATATTTCCTAAATGTGAAAATCATAATTTAAAATCATTGGATGCTATGGAATATAACATTGGTATTTAAAAATAAAATATATATCTAAATATATATATTTAGAATGAACCTGAAGCCAAATTTTATATATAAAATTTGGCTTCAGGTTCATTTGCAACAGAAAAAAGAATATTACAAATAACCTTACTATAAAATTAAAAATGCCAGAAGTTTTGAATAAATCATAATTACTCGCTTACCAATAAAATAATATCTGGAAATAAATATAAAAAATCCTGTTCTTGATCCATATTAGGAATGTTACAAAATTATTTTGCTTATTATTACATAATATGTTTATAAATAAAATTGCGTAAAATTCATACACAGTTTCAAAATATAAAAAGCTATAAGTGTTATGTATATAAATATATCTTAATTTTATCCAACAAACATATTGGCATTAAAATAAATAACTGATGAATAACATAAACTTACCATCTCATGTAATGATAAGCTGATTCAAATTTATTTGCATAAAGTGAGCCCAATTGGTTATGAGGAGTTCCATTAAGACTATTGATGCAAAAGGCTTGTTGATAGTATCGTTCAGCTATATGACAATTTTCAACTTCATCTAATTCTGACAGGTAACGAGCTGTAATTTAATGCATAATTTAATTTATTTTCAAGGAAATATTTATGACAAAAAAAAATCATATCAAAATATTTTAAAATGAAGCCTTATAAATTTTGAAAAATGCTTACTTTATTAGAAATAAATTTAAAAAAAAATGCATTACATTTAAATCCTTACATATAATCATCGAAATTCCACAAGAGAGTTAACATCAGCATACATTTTTCAAAAAAAGTAAAATATCCAAAATAAGTAAAAAATAAAGGAATGTAAATTTCAATCCTTGTTTGCATTTCAATTAATAAATTCAAGAACATATATATAATTTTATACTTTAATTTTAGAATAATGTTTTTTCATAACAACTGATAACAATTAAATTTTTGTTTAATACATTTCAGCAAAATGAAGTTAACAAAAAATAATTTAAAGTTGCATACCTAAATCACCAAGGTAAATCAATATGCGATGGCTTGCTTGATCTGCCCAATTTTGTACGCTAGCATCACTGGCAGCAGATTGCTGATATTTCTTCCATCGTTCTGAAACAAATAATTTTGCATTTAAAAGTGCACATAAGCATATATATATATATATATATATATATATATATATATATAAAAGTTGCAAAAATATCATTTCTTCTATCATTGATAAAACTTTATATATAAAAATAATTTTTTAAGTATTTCACATACAGATGGTATTTTATCTTCACATTATTTTTAAATTGAATAGATTAATATAAAATTTATATAAATAGAAGCTTATTTAGAAAATACTTTTCTTAAAAAAATAAACTGTAATTATCATTTTCTAAACATAAAATTATATTAAATTTCGATTGTCAAATACATAAAATATAAAATCATATGAAGAAAATATTAAGATCAATTGACAGACATTAATAATACGCCCTAGTTATAGAAGTTATTATAAATATATTCTTAATATATATATTACAGTTTATTGGATTTAGGAATCTTTGAAATAAGCATCATACAGAAATTATATTACAGAAAATAAATAAGAATTAACCAAAACATTTTAAGAAACTGAGAAACATAACACTTTTTCTAAAAACTACAATAAAACCCTTAAGCAATTGCTACCAACACACTAATATATATGCTCAATTTAAGTGAATTGTCAGAAAAGAACAATAACTGTCAAAAAGTTACCAAATGAAGTGTTATATATTTTATTAACAAATAAATTTCATTACATTGAACTAAATTTAATGTCTACCTTACAATAATATACTCTCAGCCAATTTTTTTTTTTTTTTGATACCATATAATATACAAATTTTGTAAATGTGTTATAAATATAGTTACTTCACATGAAATTGAAAATAACTCTTACCTTTTTTTACTCCTTTTAAATGCCAAAGTAAAGGCACGTCCACTTTTCCCTCAAAATTCATATGAAATTCAGTTTGTATTCTTAACAATAAGTGGTGATAAAATCCAATTCCTGCTAATATCTGATTAATAAGAGCTCTTCTATTGCTGTCTGATTCAAACAATATCTAATAAATATAAGTAATAAATTAATAAAGTTTTTTCATTTGTGATGATTATTTTATTTTTAATATGCTATTACTTTATACAAATTAGATGATTAAATGGAGCAATAAGATATAACAAAGAACTTATTAATTATTAAAAATGTTGTAGATCTTTCTTACATAAGTTTCACTTTACAAAATTTGTTTTATAATTATCATTTATCAGCAATATTTAAAAATTTGTTTTTCTATTTAATATTTGTCCTTTGAACTATATGATTAGGAAATTAAACAACCTCTCTAATTGAGTGACTGGTCGTAAATCTATGGTCTTTTTTTTATACACAGAATAATGAGTAAGATTTGCAATATAATGCCCAAGGTGGGAATAGAACTCAAAAGTTATAACAACTTCTTTAAGACAGCTTTTAAAATAATTAACTTATTTAAAAATCATATAAAAATGTTGATTTCCAGCTCTTGATCATAGAATTTGATAGAAATCAGGTAAAAGATGAAAAAAGTTCATCAACAAAGTAAATCTACAATACACAAGTTATCAATTAATAAAATACTTTAAGTAGCTGATAAAAACATGAATTTTGGAATCAAATTACTAGAATATAAAAAAAGAAATTATTAAAGACAATTTTTTTTTTAATTTTTGAATAACAATTTAGCTTGTTCTGAACTGACTGTACAACACAAAGTACAGTTGTATTGAATAAGAATGATCAAAATTTTAGTATTTTCAATGCAGGTTTAAAAGATTGAATTTTATCAAACAATTTAATTAAATTTACAAGGAATGTTTAGAAATGGGAAGATAATCCTGAAAGTTTACTTCACAGCATTCAGTATTAAAAAATATCACTTACTGGTATAATATAAGATGTATCATGAAAGGGTCTGAGCACATGTGTAACTAGCATACATTAACATAATATATAAATATTATAAAGTTGCTCACTGCTTTTTATTTATAATACTTGGTTAATAAGGACATTCCACCTATTTAGGATGGTATGAGGGTTGGAAGTGATGGCAACTTATATAATGGGGCACCCAGTGGGTATGCCGTCATTGCCCTGGAAGTGGGAGGGTCTTCATAATTCAGATGCAGGTAGAAGCAGAAGACCCTAGTTTTGGCCTACCACACTCAGAGGTATCATTTCACATGGAAAACATCATGACCAGAATTATATATTATATTACATGTCCAAGCCATCATCAGGGAACACAGCAGATCTTTGATTGGGTCAGGATTCAAACTCATTACCTTCTGACAACAAGAAGGAATACTCAAATTAATCTGGCCAAAGCTACTGCTGATTAAAACAATTTTTTTTAAATAATGTTAAACATAATTTTTTATTTTAGATAAAAGCACTCAAGAAAACTCAGACAAATTCAAGGGGGGAAAACCTAAGGTTTACCTTTTTATTTTTCTTGCAGCGAAAAAAAAAGTCATAATAAACTTTGCGCCACAGTAAATCTTCTGCTTTTTTACCATATTCTACTGGATCAGTAAATATAAGTCGTTCACAGTATTCTTTCAATCTATAATTATAAAAATTTAACAATGGAAATTATAGAACTGTTATTTAATATATAAATAAATATGTGATCACATTGTCTAAAATGTTACAAAAAAATTATACCTCATTCTTAAATCTGTGGTTTCAGATGAAAAAAGTGCACTAAGACTGTTAACTAGGTTCAGATGATGTTCCAGTTTCCTTGAAGCATCAGCCGCCCCTCTAATGATAAGAAATAAAATTAAATGAATACATAAATAAGTCCATGAAAAAGTATAATTTTTTAAACACTTTCTAAATAAGTATAAAAAAGTATTTGCATATATATTCAATTTACTTAAGCACTTTTATTGTAGATGAATGGAATTTTAATAAGGAAATTTTCAATTTGTATGAAAGTTTATATCAATTTTAAGAGCTATACAAAGAATTCATGCATTTTATACATTTTAGTTTTAAAATGTTTTTGTTGGTCTTAATTTACTATTACACTTTATATGTGTATAAGTATAATATGTACATATATAAAATGTAATAGTTTCAAATGTTTTAATGAGATACTTGCAGTGATTTTTTATTTTTCTGAGAAATTCTTCTTTAAAAGATTCAATTATTTTGTTCAGCTTATTAATTTGTTACCATTTGGTTTATTTATAACAACCTTTAGACAATCAAACAAGTTTTAATTTCACATTCAAAAGTGACTTCTAAAGTTCACATAACAAAAGTGACTTCTATTGTTCATAATAACAAGATTATTTTTATAATTAAGAACTAAAAATAAATTAGATGCTTCAGTAAAACTTTAGATATAATTTTTACTGATTACGATATTCTCCTACTTCAATGTGGCATGTGTATTATAATCAATTGATTTTTAATTACATTTCATGTTTTAATTAATAAATGTAAGATTAATCTACTTCATTCAATTAGATTTTTAGAAAGTTTTTTTTTTTTTTTTTTTATATATATATATATATAAAAATTAAATGATTAACTCTTAAAGTCTAAAAATACTTTGATTTTAAAATTAAGTTATGAAAATATCTCTAGTTGAAAACTATTTCAAGAATCATACACTGCAAAATATATTTAATTTAATTTTTCAGAGTGAAAACTTTATGTTTGATCCTCAAACACGACCATCTGTAAAACTTATGAGTATTCAAACAAATTGAAAATATAAAGAGACAACTATAATTAGTACAAATTTAATATTATATGACAAAGAGAAGGGTAATTATTATTATTTATTAATTAATAATTCATTATATGATATCTTAATGTTTTTTAACTAGAAAATAATATTTGGAAAACAAATTTAATAATTTAAGCAAAAGCTAAGCCTTAGTCTCAATGATGTAACGAAAACAAGGAATTTCTTCAGGTCAGTTTGATAACTCAGTTTATTTTTACGAGAAACTGCTACAACTTCTCTCTCAATAGACAGCCAAAATTATAAAATTCCTCTTTCAGTATACAAGAGGCAAAATTAATGGCATTTTGTAAAATAGAGACCTATACACAGGTCATTTTAGGCCTGAAAATGTTTGAGTATCCATAATTTGGAAGTAGGAACCAAGCATATCTCGAGGCATAATTTGTCTTAGAGGTATCACTTCATTTGCAGGTGACAATGATGACAACTTATTTAATGATCCCCAGATGCCATTAATGAACATAATGAGAGAGAATCTTAGGTTAAACAAAAAAAACTCACTACATTACAGTAATGAGAACATCCTTCTTAATTAGACCACTGAAGCCTCATCTGATGACTATTGAAGATTTTCATATTTACAAGTGGTGGTTGATAAGATTAGAGCTCATTACCACCAAGTAATGAAAAAAATGCTTTATGTCAAAATTCAAAATGCAGGTAATAAAACTATATTTATCTGAAATTTACAACAATTAAAAGGAATAGAATCACAAAATCATAAATTCAATTTAAAGTAAGTCAGAACAAATTCCAACTACTTGATTTTTCAGTATTTTTAATCTTGATAGATATTTCTACAGGCATAACCTTTTTTCATTTAATATACATTTTAAATAAGTCAATCGATGGCTGAGTGATTAGCATTCCTGACTACTAAAGTGTGGGTCCCAATTTTGAATCCCGGTTCGGGCATGGACGTTACTTTCTCTCTGTGTTTCTGTCGTTTCTTCTAAATTGATGTACAAATGTGGCCCACCCTAAAAAAAGGTTTTTTGTGGTATGTCATGGGTAATGCTACTCACCTCCTTGACTAGGTTCACAGCTGCCCATTGGATAATGATAAATAAGCTGCAGTTTACGGCCTCATTACAGCAAAGGGTTAGTCTCCCAAATATTATGGCAAAAGATTAACCAAACATTATTAAATATAAAAAAAAAACATTTTAAATATTTGTCAACCCAAGCAATTTGTTTTTTTCTACAAAATTTTATACACATACACCTTGGCAACATATTTTTCTGTGCACAAGTGTAAAAATTTCCTCCAAATCATTAACAATTTTCATTTTAAAAGAAATAAAATCTATGACTTTTACTATTTAACGAAAATGTCTATTTTAAGCGGGGTTGCTATTTAATACATTAATTTCTTCAAGGATTTTTCAAAATATGAACAATAGCACACTTTATCCAGTATATAATCTGTATTTCGAAAAAAAAAATTTTTAATTATCCCAAGTCAAATACAGTCCATCAAAATTTTTACGTGCTCGGATATAATTAAAAGAATGTACTTTAACAAACACCAATTCCCTACTTTATTTTTGGAGAAAAACATTTAAAAGTGCACAAAATGAAACAATATATAACAGTATATAAAGCTAATTTTAACATAAAAATAATATAAGTAATAAAGGATAAAAAAAATTAGGAGTACAGGAAAACGTGTAATATTTGATGGAGATGTTTATTTTCCCCAATATAAACAAAATACCTGTACAATCGTCGGGAAGCTTCGTTCCCAAACTTATTAATGTGTTTAGAAGCAGAACTTTTCATTCCTTAGGATATCTCAATCATCTTATAGAAAACTGACTTGAAAATATCATAGATAAATCGATGCTGTGTGATAAAATGATGCTCGAGGGAATGTTATGATGATGAAACATGAATATAAACATTTGCACTTTGCACACATTTTTTAATTATGAAATACAGTTGCAGTGAGTAAAGCATGAATAAAAAATAACCATAGGTTAAACTTCTTTTATGAAATAAACATTTTGCACTGCTTATGTAATTTCCCGTTAACTTCGCACTTTTTAAATCATTTTAAAGTTAAATTTATTTCATTTAAATATAACACAGAAAATAGAGCATCCATCGTAACTACGCAACTCCCGAAACAGATTTAAGAAATATTGGTGATTATTTATAGATCGATTTTATTATATATATATATATATATATATATATATATATATATATATATATATATATATATATATATATATATATATATATATATATATATATAGTAGATGATCGATTTTACGAACTCGTGGGGAACAATAAAACCGACGGTCTGTGAGTAAAAAGTTCATATAATAGAAAAATGTAAAATAAATTTGCATTAGATTAATAAGATCTGGGGTATATTCGGGTATTCATGGTCACCATAAAATGCCAGTGAATATTCCTTTAAAATATACAGTTTTTAAAAATATAGTGAAGTATCTTATCAAAAAAATTGCTTTCTTAAAATTACTGTTGATTAATCCAGGTAAACTTTTATATAGTTAGTATTTTTATTTAATTTGATAAAATTTTCCACACAAAAGTAATTGTTATTTATTTGGAAATATAATCAAATAATAAATAAATATTAAAAAATTAAATTCTAAAAAAAATAAGGCGCTATTAAGATAAATTTTTTAAAAGATTCGATAGTATTTTATTCAATTTCCACAAATTTATTGCCCATTTCTACATGTACCACGTGAATTGGATACAATCTAAAACCTTTATGGATATGCTTAAGCAAATTAATAACACCCCTTAATGTGTGCCACACAACGGAGATTTCTAGTTTTATTGTGGAATTCCTGTGATATTAGAAACAAAATAGTCGAATTTCGTGACTTTGCAAATAAACACAATCCAGATATAATCTTAATTCAGGAATCATTCCTAATAAATAATGTAAATATTCACATCCTAAGACATGCGTGTTATAGAAATGATCGCCCAAGAAATGCCACCCTAGCTGGGGTGGAACAGTTATTTTGTCAAGAGTAATCTCCCACACTACCAAAACACAACACACAAATTACAATAGAGACAACCTTGGTCACATTGACCCTGTTAACCCTACCCCATATTATATTCTGCTCCACATATATCAAACCTAGACCACAATATCAATACGTAAACATGGATCTTGAAGCAATACTTATAACAAACTATGATAGTTTAATATTTGCATATCTTAATGCTAAGCACACTGCATGGAACTGTAGGTCAAACAACAAAACAGTTCAAATAAAAAAATTAGCTGATATAGCCGAACTAAAAATCCATGCACCTGACACACCCACACATTTTAGTGCTAATTCAGCAACAACAATTGATATTGCACTCATCAGAGGAACTAATTATAACACTAAAATTTACACAATCACGGAAAACAGTTCTGATCATAATACAGTCATGGTCGAGTTTGACTTTAATATTCCTTTAATTAATACTCCCACTCATCATAACACGGATTGGATCAAATATAGATCCAATCCGTGTAACGGGTTAAATCCGTAATCAATTCAATCCGTAAACGGGTTAAATTTTAAATAATAACCCGTTTAATATAAATAATACAAACACGGGAGATGAAATTGAAAATTAGACTATTCACTTGGAGGCGGAACTGCTTGCAGCGCACCGCGAATCAGAAAAACCTCACTCATATCCGCCCCCCTGCTTCAGAATTTTGAAAGCAAATAGAAACAGACTTAGGAAACTATATCAAATTAGCAGAGACCCATATAAAAAATCAATACAATAAAGCGAATAACGAATTTAGAGCCAAGAAAAGTTCATACAATTCACAGAAATGGAGATAAAAATTAGAATCATTAAATATTCACGACCTATCCATTTGGAAGGCCGACCGCCTGTTCAAGAAGAAACCACAGTATTTTCCGCCCATTCAATGCCCAAATACAATTGCATACACAGAAAAACAAAAAACAGAAGCAATTGCTGACGTTTTTGAAATACAATTCACCACTAATGACCTACACGACACCAGAACCGAAGATCTGGTTGCAAGCAACATACTCAGATTTCTCCCCAGACCACACACACAAGTTATGCAAAGCACCACCCCTTCGGAAGTAATGGCAAGAATTAAGAAATTACAGGATAATAAATCCCCAGGAATCGAAGGAATAACAAGCAAAATGCTAAAGAAAATTCCAAACAAAACATTATTCAAAATTACGATGCTTATTAACAAGATATTAAGAATAACGTATTTTCCTCAAAAATGGAAAATTGCAGTAATAGTACCAACATTAAAACCAAAACAAGACAACTACCTTCACTAAAGCTATAGACCTATGAGTCTACTGCCGTCTCTAAGCGAAATAAGCGAAGCAATTATTCTAAATAGTCTAGTTGAATTTTTAGAA
This sequence comes from Latrodectus elegans, assembly GCA_030067965.1. Taxonomy (NCBI): domain Eukaryota; kingdom Metazoa; phylum Arthropoda; class Arachnida; order Araneae; family Theridiidae; genus Latrodectus; species Latrodectus elegans. The sequence goes on from CM057820.1 coordinate 11,945,108, forward strand.
AACAATAGTATTCTTATCACTGAACAACATGGGTTCAGAAATTCACATTCAACAACGCATCAACGCATGAGAGTAGGTGAAATCATCACCCAGGAATTTCAACATAAAAAAGTATATGAGCAGTCCTCTTGATATTGCCAAAGCTTTTGATCGAGTTTGGATTGGTGGACTTGTATACAAACTCATCAATTTTGGTCTACCCGAACCACTCATTAAAATACTAATTTCACATCTTTTGGGACGAAAATTCCAGGTTCGTATTTGTACTACATATTCAACACATAGACAAATCTTAGCCGGCGTGCGTCAGGGGTCCAAATTGGGACTAAGACTTTTACTTATCTATGTGAACGACATTCCAACATCAACACTAACTTCCCTGCACCTTTTTGCAGACGACGTATTTATACTAGCACAAGGTAGAAAAACATCATGTAGCACAGAATCACTTAACAAACATTTAGAACAGCTTGAGCTCTGGTTCCTTAAATGGAAAATTCTTATCAATGTAAATAAAAGTGTATCCATAATTTTTAACAAAAAAAGACTACTTCCACCCAGTGCAATTAAGATCAACAACAAAATTATACCATGGTCACAAACCTGTAAATATATAGGAGTAACTTTCGACAGAAAATTAACATGGCACCACCATGTGATCCAAATTATTAACAAATTTAAACGGCAAACAGCTGCATTATATCCACTTATCAACTAGAATTCAAAACTTTCAATGGAAAATAAAGTGCTCATTTACAAAGCATATCTTCGCCCACTTATTTCCTATGCCTGCCCTATCTGGGGTTACACCCATGATAGTAAAATTAAAAAACTGGAAACTCTCCAAAATAAAGCCCTCAGATGGGCAGTTAAGGCCCCCTGGTTCATTAAAAACCAAAAAATCAGACAAGAATTAAAAATCCCTACCCTGAGAGAATTCTTCGCGAAAATAATGTATAACGTGATTAAAAATATTGATAAAACTAATAACGAAACAATAATTAGCTTTCCGTCCTATAATGACCTAAGTACCCATAATAGATTGCGTCCGCGCTCATTGCTCAGATAGTGTCCAAAGTTTCCTCACCAACCACCATGAAATAAACAGTAAATAGAAAAAAAATTCTTTGATAACTACTTTTTTGTATGGAAAAAAAGAGACTACTAAAAAGATAAAAATATTTTTTTTGTTTTCGTTAGATCTCATTCTATATGTGGAAAAAAACTATTTAAAATTAAAATGATGATGAAAAATGCATATATAAGTGCATACTAAATGTATATGAAAATATATATATATATATATATATATATATATATATATATATATATATATATATATATATATATATATATATATATATATTAATATACATGTATATGTAAATGCATAAAATATAAAAAAAGATAAAGATAGATATATTGTATTACAGACCAATTTATACCTTGTAAATGTTATAGCGTGTATAAATTCTTGTAAATACCTTTACCTGTTCTTATGTAAATATTCTTATTTCTGTCAATTTATTCCTTAACTATTTCCTTTATTATTCTATTAGTTTCATTTAATTTAACTATACATTTCTCATAAATAATAAATCTATCAACAATAGCTTCTTAAATTCTGAAATAAATTTTATGAAATAACCATAGTCCCGTCCATTAAAATTTCAAACCCATTTTAAGCCAATCAGACTCAAGTTATAATTCACCAACCAAGAACCGGCTATCTAATGAGGGTAGGGGATCGCCAGATCCAGGGACCTCTGAAAACTGCCAGCCGGCAATCACATGTTTGTGAATGGAAAAATTAAACATGCTGAATACTTCGTTTTATGGAAAGAACCTCTTGAATTTCTTTATATATGACGTTATTTCGTGGATGATAGGTGGACAGCTCGTGAATTGCTTGAGCACACCTGTTAGTCATCAACTATATCCGAGAGACGTTGGATAAGTTTGCTACCCTCCTATGACTTTGTGCAAATGCACCGATTATCACGCGCGATGTGTCTTGTGCCATGATTTTAATGTCACGTTTAAAGCACATCGGATGCAATGCAGACATTTATGTCATAATTACATCAGAAAATAGGTAGAACTAAGGCTCCTTTAAAAGGGAGCTAACACATTGACTTGCCAGCCCGTCACAAATACTACGGTTGCCATAAAACTTAATATGAAGCAACATTCTTTCATACGTTTGTTTACATTTGATACGTTTATTTTCTTTGTTTCATCATTTTCTTAAGTAATATTTTCTCCCGTAATAACTTTTAAAAAGGATTGTAATGTGCCCTAAAATCATTCTTAATATTTTTTTAAGAATTTAATTAAATTGTATTCTATTAATACAAGAAAAACAATATCAGAAATAAAAATTTTTTTTTGTATATTATAAGCAATTTATTACACAGTAAGTATATTAGTATAATATTACTGAAAAGCAATAATACAAACTTACAATATGTAACCATTTATTATAACTTACATAAATAATATATACCTGCATATAGGGTTATAAAAAAAGAACAATAGAGAAACTATTTTTAATCAAATTATATTATTCTATAAGTAATATTTAACAATAGTTTTCCCATACGTAATAACTAACAAAAATTTAAAAATATCATTTCAATATGTAAATATTGAAAGTATATATTATAACTAACTAGTAAAAATAATATATACTTATAGCACATAATTTTACAGTAATACATACTTAAATATAATCTAAAATAATATAATCTAAAATAAATTTTAAAGTTCTGTATTTTAGTTTTGTATTTAGCTGTAATAATAAAAATAGCTATATAAAAATGTTTTTTATATTGTTTTTCAGTTAAAGAATAATAAAATCATGAATAACTATCTTAATAATATTTCTTACTAAAACTAATGTTTTCTCTAGCTATAATTTTAAAAAGGATTGTAATGTGCAGACACTATTCTTAATAATTTTTTAAGAATTGAATAAAATTGTGTTACACTAATGCAAAAAAAATGAAAGTAATATACTATTTTAGTGTAATATTACTGGCAAGCAATAATGCATACTTACAAAATATATAAGCCTATGTTAAAACTAACATAGAGTGTTATAAAAAAAAGGTGTAGTAGAGAAACTATTTTTTATTAAATTATGTTAAACTGTAAGTAATATATAACAATAGTTTTAATAAACATAATAACTGTCAAAAATAAACTTTTTTACATATAATAACTAATAAGTAATATATATTTACAATATATAATTTGAGAGATTAATACATACGTAACATATACTATAATCTAAACTAAATTTTAAAATTCTGCATTTTAGTGAGCCATTTATTTCATTTTATTTTTATTAAATGTATTTGTGGGCGGGAAAATACAAAATTTAAAAACATAACAAAATTAGCATACAAACTCTGTAATTTAGATATAAATAAATTGATAAACACTTTGAACAAGATACTGCAGGGAAGTACAACTCAACCGCGATCGACATACTGTTTACCTCATAAACTTGTATCGACGATTCACTTCGCTCGTACAGCTTGTCTGTTAACGACAGTGTTTTAAATCTATCTGATTCTGTTCCACTTAGCTTGTAAACTTTTCTTAAAAACTAAAATTGAATATTGTTTGCTTATAAGGTGTGGTGCTAAATACAACGCACAAAAATGGTGATCCGGACGTGATTTACAAAGCACTAGGATTAAAAAAATCGTAAATAAAGTTTGAATACATTTATTGTTGTGAAAAATATGGTTACTTTATGTTATTGAATGAGGTTGGCGATGACATAATTTTTCTTATACATTCATACACATTTAATTTCCTCTGCACATACTTATTGCAAGCAAAAGGATTCCTCCCCCTCCAAGTAATTTGGTTTCTTCTAATGGCAGTTTGACTTTTGATCCTGCAGAAACTAAGCGGTTCTTCAAACCCGGCAGGGCATGATGAATTTCCTGTGTCTCAACTAGAAGTACGTTTTTTAATGTTTTCTACGCGCCAGTTTTCAACATGCGGAATGACAACACTGCCGATGCTGGGAATGTTTCATCGCCTGAGTCGGCCAAGATCGTTCGCGTCGCACTGCGGCTTCCACCATTCGGGAGGAGTACCGTTCACCTCTGGATTGGCCAGTGGGACAACTCATTCGCGTACAGTGGTATCACTAGCAACAGTAAATTCTCAACGTTAGTGGCTAACATTGACATGGTTACCTTGGACCACGTGGCGGATATCGTCATCAATCCACCCTTGGCGGAGAAGAACAAGGCCCTTTCCACTCGCCTAATATCAGAATCACAGTCTTATCAACCAAAGATTAAGTAGCTGCTATGTGATCTCCAGTTGGGTGACAAAAACCAAGTCATCTCCTCGGGAAGATGCGTGGCCTCGCTGGCACGCAATTGCAATAAGACTTCCTGCAGAATTTATGGATGCAGAAGATGCCACCCCACATCCAGACGGTCCTTTTAGCGTCGTCCGATTCACTGGACATGCTGGCGATCATTGCAGATAAGGTCGCGGAGCTCGTATCCGCTGCAGCTGTATGTGCTACCACAACTGAGCCGCCCACACCTTCAGTTACGGACATCTTAGCAAATATGCTGGAGGAGCTATCCCTTCAGGTTGCGGAGCTATCTAGAAGCCTCAACTTCTGAAGAAACACATATCCGTCCCGACGATCGTCCCGCAGCCGATCGAACTCAAACAGACAATCCAGATCGAACAACAACAACAAGGAACTTTGTTTCTACCATAAGAAGTTTGGTGATCGTTCCTTGAACTGTAAACTACCTTTAGCTTTTCCCCCCAAAAAAAACCTGTTAGGCACGTCACAGTTGCTGGCACGGTGGAGGATACAACCAAGACCAGCAGACATCCATGACCGTAAGAGTGGACTAAAGTTCTTGGTCGACTCTGGCTCGGAGATCTCGGTTCTCCCACCACCATCAAACAAGAAAATATCGTCGCAATCCAATTTTGCCCTTTATGCTGCTAACAATTCCAAAATATAGCTTTGTACATAAACAACTCGACCTTGGTTTGAGAAAGCCATTCTTATAGACATTCATCGTGGCTGATGTTAATTCACCAATCATAGGAGCTGATTTCCTTACGTACTTTGACTTGTTGATTAACCTCAAACAAAAGAAACTGATCAACAAATTAATATCCCTACACACGTTCTGCTCAGTGATGCTTGAATTTCGAATGTTGATTATTACCATCTGTTCAGCCGTTAATGACTTTGGAAACATCCTGAGACACAAATCCCAGAGATTACAAATCCTATTGCATTCGGAGGATCAACTCCACACGACACAGTCCATCACATCATCACCAAATGTCCTCCAATTACATCAAGGCCCAGGCGACTACATCCTAAGGTGCATGACGCAGTCAATTCCTCATTGCACAGGGCATCATTCGTCCATCAAAGAACCCCTAGAGTTCTCCTTTACATGTTTTCCCTAAACAGGATTCAACTGTGCATCCGGTAGGAGATTACAGACTTCTAAATGCAGTGACGGAGTACGACAGCTAACCCATACCACACCAGCATGACTTCACTCATGCTCCACATGGAAAACAGGTCTTTTCAAAGCTGGATATCTTCAAAGCAATCCACCAGATCTCGATTGCTGAAGAGGATATACCCAAGACTGCTGCTACAACATCTTGGGGGTTATACGAATATACTCGCCTATACTTTGGGTTAGTGAATGCCCTACAGACCTTTATACGGTTCATGCATCAAGTTCTAAGGGGTTACCCTTCTGCTACGTCTACTTGGACGTTATCCTCTGCTTTTCTGATAGCCCTGAAGAACATAAAGAGCACTTGAAGACCATTTTTCAACGACCGAAATACGATGGTCTCAAGCTGAAAGTTTCGAAATGTGAATTTGGTGTAGCCAAATTAAATTTTCTGGGACATCTTGTCACACCTCAAGGTCTGAAACCTCTTCCAGAAAAGGTGAGAGCAGTACTCCAGTATAAACTACCGGAAACCGTCACAGCCTTAAGAAAATTCTTGGGTTTTACCAACATTTACAGACAGTTCATCCCAACGCTGCGAAACACCAACGCCTGTTGCATGACTTCCTAAAAGGTCCTCGTGACAAGAAAGATGCCCGACAGATCACCTGGACTCCTCATGCTGCTGAAGCTATCGAAACCGTTAACAAGCACTTGACGAAGCGACACTTCTAGCTCATTCTGCACCCTCAGCTCCACTTGCTTTGCATGTGGAAGCTTCGGAGTACGCAATTGGAGGAGCCTTGCACCAAATCGTGGATGCAGAACTGCAACCACTGGGATTCTTTTGCAGAAAATTGACCTCAGCGGAACTCTCCTACTCGGCATACGACAGAGAGCTTCTGGCTGCATATGCCAGTGTCAGGCATTTCCAACACATGTTGGAAGGTCGGGAATTCACTTTGTTCACTGACAATAAACCCCTGACCTTTGCCTTTGCCCCAAAAAGCGACAAGTGTTCTCCTCGTCAAGCACGCCAATTTGATTTCCTGTTAAAATTAACTAGTATCAAGTATCCAGCATGTCCCCGGGAACAGGAATATAGCTGCTTATGTTATGTCTAGGATATCAAGCATAACCATGCCAAGTTCCATCGACTATTAAGCCATGGCAGTATCCCAACTGTCGGATACTGAACTAGCTACCTTGCCGACGTCAGGAACGGCCCTGCAGCTCAGAAAGGTGACGTTGCCTGACTGTTATTTTGAGATAACATGCGATTTTTCAACTTGAGTGGCATGACCATACATTCCAAAAGAGCACCGTCGGAATGTGTTTTCGGCCTTGCACAACTTGGCACACCCAGGTACACGCCGGACCACTCACCTGTTGAAGAGTCGTTTTATATGGCCCTCTATATCTTCTGATTCTACCAAATGGTCAAAACACTGTTTAGCCTGCCAGAAATCGAAGATCCACTGCCACACCAAATCACCCCTATCAACTTTCACCGAACCTTCTCAACGATTCAACCATGTCCACCTAGATTTGGTTGGTCCACTTCCTCCATCCAACAGGTTCAGTTATTGCATGACAATGATTGACAGTTTCACCAGGTGGCCTGAATCACAACCTCTAAAGGACTCACAACCTCTAAAGGACAGATACTGTTGCCGAGGCATTCTTTACCTCTTGTGTGTGGCGATATGGAACCCCTGCCACAGTGTCTACAGATCAGGGTCATCAATTTGAAGCTTCTTTGTTCCGGTCCCTCACCAAGTTCCTTGGCATACACCGTCCTTGGCATACATCCTCAAGCCAATGGAATGACAGAAGAATTTCACCGTCCACTCAAAACTGCAATAAAGTGCCACGCCACTCATATGACTGAAACTGAATATATGACGTCATTATGGCTCTCCGAGTAAGGTTTTTCACCGAAGTCTTCAATAGTTTGTGCCTGGCCTACTTGTTTTGTTGATTGCATTGTTTCTGTTTCTATTATTTTCTCAAATACAGTTACTGGAAGTAACAAGTATTTGAGAAAAAGTACTGATTTCAGACGTTTTTCTTGATATACCGTTTACTAATACTTGTTCCTATTCTTATTAAGTACTTCTACTTTAATCTGGGTCAGAGGAAATAAAGTAATAAATTTCCTGTTTTGTACCCATCGTTTATTGTACAATTTTCATAATTAAACTGTTTAAATTGTAATTTCTTGTATGATCATGGAAACTAACGATGTTTTTGTTCTAGAACCATCTTTACAAAACATATTACAACAAAAAACTCTAAAATGGGTATTTGTTGGTGGTAAAGGTGGTGTCGGCAAAACAACATGTAGCTCATGTTTAGCTGTTCAACTGGCTAAAGTACGTGAAACGGTCCTTATTATTTCTACAGATCCAGCCCATAATATTTCAGATGCTTTTGATCAAAAATTTTCAAAAGTTCCCACGTTAGTTAAAGGATTTAAAAATTTATACGCCATGGAAGTTGATCCTAATCTTGGAGCTACACAGTTACCAGAAGATTATTTTGCCGATGATGATCCTATGAGAATAGGAAAAAATGTGCAAGAATTACTCGGAGCCTTTCCGGGTGTTGATGAAGCTGTGAGCTACGCTGAAGTAATGAAACTTGTGAAAAGTTGGAATTTTTCCGTTGTGGTATTTGATACAGCTCCGACTGGCCATACTCTAAGATTGCTTTCTTTCCCCAAACTTGTTGAGAAGGGTCTCGGTAAACTGTTAAAAATTAAATCTCAGTTAAGTCCATTTGTTACTCAGATTAGCAATCTTTTGGGAATCCAAGACATCTCTGCTGAAGTAATGTCTTCTAAAATCGAAGAAATCTTACCTATTATTCGGCAAGTTAATGAACAGTTCTGCGATCCAGACCAGACCACATTTGTATGTATCTGTATTGCTGAATTTCTGTCTTTGTACGAAACAGAAAGATTAGTTCAAGAACTTACAAAATGTGGAATTGATACCCATAATATTGTTGTTAATCAATTGTTGTTCCCCAATACTGTTGGAAAGTCGTGCAGTATGTGTAATGCACGCTATAAATTGCAAGAGAAATATCTGGATCAAATTGCTGACTTGTATGAAGATTTCCATGTTACAAAGCTCCCTCTGCTAGAGCATGAAGTTCGAGGTGCCAACCAAATTATAGCATTTTCAGAAAATCTTATTAAACGTTACGAGGCTAAATAATAATCAATAAGCTACAGTTATATGTGTAAATAATTATTTTTTTTTATAGAATTTAATATGAAAATGCTGTATTAAAGTTGTGTTAGTAGTTTGAAATATTTATTTCTCTTATAATATAAAGTTTTGTTAATGTAGAAGTTGTATGAGTAAGAATTTGGTCTATTAAAATTTGCTTAATTCATTTTGACAAAGATGGAAAATGGAATTTTATTTGTGTTAAAATAAAAAATTAGAAACTAATTGTTTTTCTTAATTCTGTAGAATAAATAAATAAAAAATATAATTTTTTTTATGTAGAGGTGCTTAATACTGTTTTTTTTTTTTTTTTTTTATATATATTGTTAATACAAGAAATATTATATTTTAGTTAGATTTTTAAAGTGAAATACATTTTTTATTTTGCTAAAAGTAAGAATTGTTATAAATTTTCCCTTTATGTATTTTTTCATGTTTGTGTGGAAAAACAATGAGTGCTCATGTCTAGAGTAGAATGTTTTAAAAGTTATTTTAAATGAACAGTATGTACTAATTAGCCATTATCATATTCAAGTAGGGCTTTATACTTTTAAAAAAGATATAGGTAGAGCCAATATCTTTTAATTGATAGAATTATTGTCATGTAAATCTCTCTGAGATTTAAGTTTAGTTTATCCTAAGAAATATATAGGTATAGTTCTCCTGTATTTTTATCCATTATAAGTGTAATTTATATTCTTCATCTTTTGTTCAGAAAATTTTACAACAGAATTTAAATTATTTTCTCATATTTAAAACAAAGTTATTTAAAAATTAATATAATTTTATATCGGTTACTATTCTATCTGGCCAATGTTGTTATACTTAGAAATAGATTTTGTTCCAATCTTAAATTATAATAATAATAAAACTTGAATAGTTATGTCTTTTGTATGGTTTTAAAGACAATCGTTAGCATTTTTTGTCTTCTATGGTGCATGTAAATGTTTTGATTGAAAATAAATGCACATTATGAAGTAAATAACGAGTTCATATAGAATCAGATTTGATCAGTTTTAAAAAAATATTTACATTATATGAACTCGTATGATTATATTTTCTTCATAGATTTTAAAGTTTTACATTTTCAAAAAGACTGGGTGGATTATATTTTCTTCATAGATTTTAAAATTTTACATAATATTAGAGATTTACATAAAAGTTTAAAAAGGCTGATTAGTTTCGTCAGAATTTTCTTTTGTCTAACAAAAATTACAAACTATTTGCTATGAATATTAAAAATGAATCATAAATTTTACTTATGGCTTGGAAACATTTTTTGCATAAAAATGATTTAAGTGAAAATATTTGTCTGTACAATAGTTAATTCTGTTTCTTAAAAAAATTGTTACATTTTTAGGATAAAAAAGTTTTTTTTTTTAGTAAAAATGCCAGAGGTATCCCTCTTGTTCACATAAAAGAATAACAAAAACTCCCAAGAACTACAACTTTTGTAGAAACATGGCAACATGCATCATTATAATGGAACTAAATAATATACTTAAATTCACCAAGTGAATAATATAACTGGTACTTGATTTTTGCCACATTATTTTACAATTGTAAATCTATTATTTATGAAAATATGTGGTGAAGTGAATGAAAAGAACATAATCTATATAACAAAATTTAAGCAATCAAAATTTTGCTTAAAAATGTACCTTTCGAGCAGTTTACATTTTTAATTCAGTTTTCTTTTTCATTTTATAATTTATTTTTTTTAACTGTATATTTTGTGAGTTTTTATATTGATTATTTATTTTATTAACATTTTAAAGTAATAAGGTTTAAAATTAATATATCATTTTAAAGACATAGATTTGGCTAAAAGAAACATGCTAAATATTAGTCCACACAAATCAGTAGTAGCTGTATTGCTAATTTGTTTTTTTGTTTAAAGTGTGTTTTCAAAATATTCCAGAAATTAAATGATGCTATTTTCTAAGTAAAGTTGGAATTTGGTGATCATGCAATTTTATAAACTTAAATATTTTCATTAATCATAGAAAAACAGAAATTTTAGCAATTTTGTAATAATTTTTTTAAATAAAATTTTAATGAGCTGTAATTATTTAGAGTTGTGTATTTTGATTTTTTGATCAAGATGATTAATTTTATTCAGAAAGTTGTTTTGTTAAGCTGCATTACTGCATGAATTTATAATAAATTTAGAAACTTGTACTATATTATTAATTGATTATAAATTGCTAATATAAAAAAACTATTTAAAACTGATGATAAATTGTTTTTTATTTTTAGCAGCAATTACCATAATAAGTTTAAAATTTGTTTCAGTTAGTGTATTTATACTTATAAAAAATAAATTTTAAATTGAATAAAATATTGTTAAAATAATTGACTTTAAAATGAAATTAACAAATTTTTGAAATTGTGCTGTTTTGTTTAACTAAAGAATACACACTTTTTGTTCCTTTCTTATTTTATTTTTTCCTAATTTAGTACAATATCTACTCTTGAATACTGATGCAATTTATTCATTTAAAAATATATTATTTTCATATATGTATATTAACACAATTAAAAATAATTCTTCTGCTTAAAAATGATTTTCAAAAGACATTAAAATCAAAGCTTTGAGATTTTTTTTTTTTTTTTTTTTTTTACTAAGCTAAAATTTTAGGTATAAACATTATTTTGGTAAAAATATATATTTTTGTAAGTGTTTCTATATCTAAGCTTATAAGCAAATAGTATATATACATGGCTAATTCTTAATTTTAAACAGTTTTTTTCTAACTTTTATTACTACCATATATTCAAATTACTTTGGGTTTTATTTATTTCTCAGCAGTTCTTTTTTGAACTTAAGCTCCAGTAAGAGTTAAAGTGAGTTAATCCTATAGTTATATATATATATATATATAATATATATATATATATAATATATATATATGTAATATATATATATATATATATATATATATATATAAAGTGAATTCTAAACCTCTAGTTCAACTTACAGGACTGAGGCTTGATTTAAAACCATGAACTGTTGAACCAAAAGCCTGAGTGCTAACTATATGATTTCCAATTTGTCCAAAAAATGTTGGTGCTGTAAATTTGCTCTGAAAATTTAGAACTTTCCATTTCTTAGCAATTTGAATGTTAAGAAATATCATCAAATGTATTCATCAGTATTAATTTTTATTTTATTTAGTAAAATACATGAGAATTGATTGATAATATTTAAATTAAGATATAAAAATTTTCTTTTAAGTGTGAATAATTATATTTAAAATGCTTCCACATTTCTTAAGCCAGTTGTTTTTTATAATGTTTTATTTAAATGAACTAACTCATCTAAATTTGAGAAAAAATATTGAGTTAAAATTAAGTGTTATATTTATGGCTTAATTATTACAGAATTGTTTTCAATTGCTTTATAGATTTATATAAAAGCATTTATTCAAATAGTTTTGGAACAGCTTTATCTAAAAGGGTGTATTTTGTGTGATAAATTTAGCGTCACATAGTATAGAATATATACGTCCCCATTGTGGAGTAATTAGGAGTTAATTGGAGAAATATCTATTATAAAGGATGATATTTTTATTATATAGTTTTTAAAGTTCTTTAAACAATGAATTTATTTCAAAAAAGAACTTTCTCCTTAAAAACATTATTTTAAAGGGATTAATTTTTGGATTATTCGATTGGATTGATAAAAATTTAATAATTTCGTAATTTTTTTGAAGACTAAATTTCAGTAAAGGTTAAGAAAGGTAATAAATGGATGTTTTATTTGCTGAATTCATTTTCATTTCCTGAATGTTATTAAACTTTAATACCAAAGTTGTTTATAATATATAACTATAGCTTCTGAACAAATTTTTTTTATGATCAGAAATAACACCTTAAAATAGATAAATAATGTTAATTTTTAAAAAGCCTCTCGATGATGAGAAGGATGCCTTAACCAACTGGGCCGCGACAGCTTTCATTGGGATTCATTTGTAGATATATTGTTCTTTGGGGTAAAATACGTCAGGTTCGATACCAGTTTATATTGAACAAAAGGAGATGAATGTTACACTTCTTCATGTACTATACAGGTAAATGCCTGATATTTTCAATGCCTCTCTTGCAACATTATCCTGTTTACTTTGTGTATTTTATAGCCTTGATTGGCTAAGTCAGAAACAATTTCCTCACTTTTATGCTTATGGGAAGTCTCCTGACTACAAATTTACGGGGTTTCTCATTTTTTCTTCGTAGGAGGATATATTCGTAGTTGCTATATTCAAGAAATTATGTAATTTCCCTATGGTGGTCTGCTGTTTTGGGCAGCAATTTTCAAATTTTCACCTGAAGCTTTCGCTTCAATATTTATTCTTAATTCATTTTTTAGTTTGGTTATGAATGAAACGTGACTTTCACCATACCTTACAATTATGGGTGGAATTTTAGGGGCTATTTCAGTCACTGGCTATTCATCCATTTTTTCGTGGTTTTCTTCCTCTGGAGTTAGCCCATTGAACGCATTAGCCACAGATATGGGGGTCTTGGTGACACTCTCAATCACAGCTTTGGCTGTTTTCTTGGGGGAAATGAAAGGTTCCTCCCCATCATTAGTTCGTTTTTTATTAAATTTATCATTTTGAGTGGCAATATTAGTCACTTTTACTATTATGGTGGTAGTAGGGGATATATATATAAAATTTAGTTGGTCTTGTAAGTTCCTGAAATAAGCTGATTTTAAAAATAGGAGGTTGTATTTTTTTCGAGGGCACTGAAGTGCTTTTAGAAATTGAGGACTGTTTTTGAAATAAATTTTCAAGTGATTCAAAAAAAGAATGAATATGAATAAAAAGTTAAAAACCAGAAAATAAAAATTTCGAAAAATTGTTTGAGTTCTTAAAAAAATTATTTTATTTATTAAATAATTTATTTCATAAGCCAATATTTTCACAAGGGTTTCAGCGATTTAGTTACGTCAATCAAGAAGTTAATGATGGGTAGATTGAAATAATAAATTTTATACTTCACTTATCATACAGTTTTATTTATTTTTCTAATAGCAATAAAATGAGAAATTTTCAAAATTGCATATTTTAGTTTCGCTTCTAATTCAAGCATTAACAGTGAATAATTCTTTAAAAGAATATTATAATGAAATTAGAAAATTGGCTCCCCAACAGAAAATATTGAAAAAAAATTTTTTAACTGTTTTTTAGCATAGAGAGCATTTTTCTATTTCTATTACTGCGGCATTTTTCATTGCAACTATTTCAGGTATACTCAGATACTTTTTTTACATGACACTCTGTAAATCAAAATGAAATAATTTTTTTTTTTTTTTTTTATCGAAATTTCTTGTATTATATGTGTGTATGATTTAAGAAGGAATGCTTTTTTTGAATTTGTAAGATGCAAAATTATGAGATTAAAGAAAAACCTGTTTATAAATAAAATATCTTCAATTATCTGATTGGGATTGAAATATATAAGGCTTTATATAGATGAAACAATATAAAAATACATAAAAACTAATGTTTTGAATTCTACACTACTGGTCATTAAAATTGCTACACCAAGAAGGCGACATGCTACAGACGTGAAATTTATACGAAAGGAAGGTGCTATGATATACAAATGATTAGCTTTTTAGAGCATTCAGACAAAGCAGCCGCCAGTAGCGACACCTACAATGTGTTTAAATGAGGGAATTGTTCAGCCGGTTCCTCATACACAAATTGCATTTGAACGTTGTTGCTTGGTGAAAAGTTGTTGTGATGCCTCGTGTAAGAAGGAGAAATGCGTACCAGCACGTTTATGACTTTGATAAAGGTCGAATTGTAGCGTACCGGGATTGCGGTTTATCTTATCGCAGTATTGCTGCTCGCGTCGGTGGAGATCCAATGACTGTCAGCAGAATAGGGAATAAATGGGTTCAGGACGGTAATACGGAACGCCATGCGGGATCTCAACGGCCACCTATCACTAGCAGCCGAGAAGACAGGCATATTATCCCCATGGCCGTAGTGGATCGTGCAACCACGTCACGAGTTGTGAGTCAAGAAATAGGATCGTTTGGAAGACAACAAGTGTCTGCACGAACAGTTCGACGACGTTTACAGTAGCATGGACTCTCAGCTCGGAGACCATGGCTGAGTCTTCCGTTGACGCTGCGTCATAGACAAGAGCGCCTTCAATGGTGTGATCAACGACGAACTTGGTCGCACGAATGGCGAGACGTCATCTTTTCAGATGAATCCAGGTTCTATGTACAGCATCATGATGGTCGCATCCGTGTATAGCGGCATCGTGGTGAACGCACACTGGCAGCGTGCATTCGTCATTGTCATACTGGCCCATCACCTGGCGTGATGGTATGGGGTGCCATTGAATACACGTCTCTGTTACCTCTTGTTCGCATTGTGGTGCTTTGAACAGTGCACGTTACATTTCTGGTGTGTTACGACCCGTGGCTCTACCCTTTATTCGAGCCCTGCGAAACCCTACGTTTTAGCAGGATGATGCCCTACCGCATGTTGCCGGTATTGTACGGACCTTCCTTGATACGGAACATGTTCGGCTTTCGCCCTGGCCAGCACGTTCTCCAAATCTTTCACCAATAGAAAACGTCTGGTCAATGGTTGCCGAGCGACTGGCTCGTCACCAAGCGCCAGTCACTACGGTTGATGAACTGTAGCATCATGTTGAAGCTGCATTGGCATCTGTACCTGTACATGCAATCCAATCTCTTTTTGACTCAATGCCCAGGCGTATAACTGCTGTTATTACTGTCAGAGGTGGTTGTTCTGGGTACTGATTTCTCAGGATCGATCCAGCCAAATTTTTTGAAAATTTAATCACTTGTTATTTCTAGTATAATATATTTGTCCAATAAATATCATTTTGTTATTTGCATTTCTTCCTGGTGTAGCAATTTTAATGGCAAGTAGTGTATTTTCATGAACACCTTAGGTTCGAAGTATATATAAGAATATTTTTTTATATCTTAACGTGAAATTGTTTGTATGCGATGCAACATATCGCAAATAAGCAATTATTAGTGAAATACTACTGCTTCCTAAATAGCTAATAATATTAAAAAATATTACAAATCTTTAAAGCATTTGTTTCATCTTGTGACACTGCATAAATATAACTCCGACTACGTAGGTATTAATTGCAGGATATAACATTACTTTTTGTTTCCTAATAATATACTCCTTTCCAATAGTTACTGAATCTAAGGTATATAGAAATCTTAGCGTAACTATATTGTAATCCACTTCTAATGATTTTGTACAAATTAAAATTAATTAGAAATATGAATAGGAAGTTTGAGCTAAATTCAATCTATCACAAATTTTCTTTTCTGTGCATTTATAAATTTATACCAACATCCATAAACTATGAATTCATAATCATAAAAATTCCTATTTAGTTATTTTTAAATATCTGTTATTAAATACTGGTGAAAGATTCCAGTTAATTCATCATGATGCTGTTTTCTTTTCTTTCTTCCTTTTTTTGTCTATTCTATTCATAACTGCAACTTTTAGTGTCCATTATATGATTGTTTGTGTGGAATAAACGGAATAAGTTTGTTAAAGTGAATCCAAAATCATCTTGGAGGTAATTCAGTAATTTTATTATTATTTTCGATTCAAAGTAACTACTATTGATAAGATTATTTATTTCTTTTAGTATTTTTGTTAATTCGCTATTTTCTGTTTTTCTAGGTTTAGTTAAAATCACAGACACATTATGGTATGTTATGTTTTTTGACATTATAATAAAATTTTTTAGGAACAATATCGTTGTTTTGTGCTCGTATTTTAGCATAATTACTTAAGATATCTCGGGTATTCTACTGTATGAATGATAGTCCTGATGTAACTCAAAATTTATCATTCGTTATTTAAATATACTTACTTTTGAGAATAAGAAAATTGATATTTTCTATACAATTGGAACTCGTTTTATGGATTCGTAGGGACTGTAAAATTGTTTCTATTATAGGAAGTTGGTAAAATTGGAAAATAAGTATTAGATATAAAATTGTTTTATCAAACTGCTGTCTGTTTCAACTGTTAAAAGAAATTTGTTTGCACAAACACCTGCAAAAAGTATATTCTAACAAATAATGTGTACCTCAATTTTATTCATTAAAATCGTACAAAGTAATCACTTACCTGAAAACTAATATTCTCTCAAGTCGTTTTCTAAATTAACTTATTTGTAATTTAGCTAGAAGTTTTTAATTGTATATGAAGTATCTCTTCAGTACTATTGTTCTGTAATGAAATGACCTAGAATAGATTGATAAGCACATTGCATGTAGAATCCTTCCAAAACAACATCAGTCCCAGATTAACTACCTTATGACACTAACTATTTAGTATACTCTAAGTATCGGTTTGAATGATGGAAGTTGGGAGAAAATTTACAAATTGCCTAACATAGTCCATTTTTCAAATGGTTAACGATTCTTAAATTATCTTAATCAAAGATTCTCAACCACAAGTTAAATAATGAAAAATTCAGGTGATAAAAAGCTAACAAACATGCATGAAAATGAGTTTGTTGAATGAGGATGTTAAAACTTCGATTTTTATTTACTTTATGAACTTATAAAATAATAATCTTAATATTTTTATTAATAATAATCTTAATATTTTTATTTTTAATATTATTAAAATATAATAATATTTATATTATTATATTTTTATCTTAATATTTTATATAATCTTAATATTTTGAAGTTACTGACTGTACATACACTATTTGTAAAAACTTCAAAAATTAGATCAGAATATTGCATGTAGTTTTATCTGAAAAGTGTTTTAACAAGGTTTTAATATATTTTATGCTGCCTTTGGTCTCGTGACTTGTCTTTTTTTTTTCCTTACCTTTTTCTTTCTTTTTTTTTTTTCTCTTTGCACTTGCCACGCATCATATTTTGTCTATTTCACAAATTAAATTTTTTTTTTTTTTGAAAATATGATACTTGTAGTTTTGATTTAGTTTCTTTTTGTGCATATTGCAATGTAATAAAGTTTTAATAGTTTGAACAGTTTATAAAGTTTAAGCAACAAATGGTTTGATTAAATATTTTTTGTAGACTTGATGTATCAAGTAATAAGTACAAATTTTTAATTTATTTCAATGAAGTTAAAAATCATATGCAAATTAACTTATTTGTAATCTGTGTAGGAATTTTCAATTGCATGCTTTGAGGTGATTTTATAAGTTGAGGTTACAAAAGGTAATTGTATAATTTGAGGTTACAAAAATTTAATTTTAGCTTAAAAACTATATGTATTTTTGCTGAATTTTAATAATTTTAAGATATAATGAGTTTATTTAATGCTTTAGCCACGACAAATAATGGAAATAAAGGAATTTCTTCTAACAGCTAGAAGGAAGGATGCAAAATGTAAGTGTTTTTTTTAATTATTGACTGTTTATCCTTTATTGAATTTGATTTTGCTTAAACATATTGAAATTTAAGTGATTAAATATATTTGTTACTAAATCAAGGATGGATTTGCAGCTAAATTTATTTGTAATTTTAATTTCAGATACTATTCTAATATCTCTTCAATCAATCATTGAAGTGATTGCTGTTTCTGACTGAAATAATCTGGGGTGTTTAAATATTTTTTGTCAATGAATGATAATTTTAGTTTGCATAATATAAATGAAGTGTTTGTAATAAATCTAAAACTGAGTATTAAGTTCTCAACTTGGCAAAATTTTTCTTATAGTGGAGGAGACGGGTATTTTAAATTTATCGGAACTAGTTCGGTATCCCCATATATTGGCGAACGCGGCGAATTTTTTTCGTCGCCAATGTAAGCGCGCCAAGCTAACACGGGAAATTTCCCGAAGTTTGATCGAAAAATAAGCATTTTAGAAAATTAAAAAAGGGAAATAAATATAAATGATGGACTTACTCGATATGAAGTTTAGCTGATATGCCGATTGGTATGTTTATTTCGACATTTTTTTCGCTGTCACCAGTGTCACATTTCAGTTTCTTTTTTTTTTAAAGGCATGGCAAAAAATATTTTTCTATATATTTACACTTTATAAAATTTTAAAAAAGCAAAAAAAAGGCATGCAAAAAATATTATTTTAAATATAAATTGCTTTATAAAATTGAAAAAAAAGGATTCAAAAAATATTTTTCTAAATATATACACTTTATAAATTTTAAGGTAAGCGTGCAAAGAATATTTTTTTAAATATATACACTTTTAAAGTAAATAAAGATAAAACACTAATACAATAAAAAAAATACATTCAGAATTTAAATAATAATAAATTAAATTAATAAGATAATAATAAATATATATTAAATAAACCAAATAAAAAGAGGTCCCAGTTGATTTAATCTTTGTGTATATAAAATAATGTATAAAGCAAAAAAAAAAATGATTTGTTTAATGATATGTTACATACCTTTTTTAAATTCACCAAATCAGAAGAAGGCTGTGCGCTAGCAATTTACATGTGAAATTATAATATCCATTACAATTTTTTTTATTTTGTTTATTTTAACAGCTGTGAAAATCAAGAAAAATAGGGAGAATGTAAAATTTAAAGTTCGATGCAGCAGATTCTTATACACATTTGTTATCCAAGATAGAGAAAAGGCAGAAAAATTAAAACAGTCTTTACCTCCAGGTAAGCAATTGAATACACAATATTTAAAATTATGCTTTTTTCTTTCTTTATATAATTTGCAGATTATGTGTTTAAATGTTTTGAACTTCATTGTGATTATTGAATGCAGCCATGGATAATCCGATAAAAATTCATCAGGAAAGCTAACAATAAAGTTTTGAAAATGTCATTTATGTTTTGTAAAATAAACAGAAGTTATAAACTTTTTCATGACTTATTTGATGTAATTCAGCATAACTGGCCAGATAACCTAATGTGAGCCAGTGCGTTTCTCTGAAGAATCTCCATGACAATCTCTGAGAAATCATTGACCTCCCAATTCTTCACATTATGTGTATGAAAATCTGATTCCACCAAGTCAGCCCATTTTAACAGTAATCTTCCCTGCTTTGTTTCCAGTAGGTTTAAAGTGCAGAATTTTTTTATATAGTTTTGCCATCATGCATTTGAAACATGTGAGCCACCCAGTTCATTCTATTTAATTTTAAACAATATCAGGTTTATATATTTTATTTAATTCTCAGTTAAACCTTTTTCTCTAGCTATTGTTTTCTTTCAAACACCATCAAAAATAGTCAAAATCTACCTTTAAAATGCAGCAATAGCCTTTTCCTTCAATTTATTTATAATCCAGGTCTCAGAACCATATGTCAAGACAGGCCCCACAAGAGTTCTTAATTAAAAACTTTATTTCTGAAAAGATCCCTTCTTATGCCAAAATAGCCCTTATTTGTCAAAAACAGTCTTTTTTTTTTGTTTCAAGTGGTATTCTGCTGTTATTAGTAATAACTGAACCCAAGTAAATGAAACACTTAATTGTTTAAAATTTATATAAACTAATTTCAGGATACGGCTCTGAAAGTTTTCTTGCTTGCAGAGAAGAGCATGTCTCCCTTTGTTAATAACTAAGCCCAACTTGCAATTGCTTCAAAGGCTGGCATTTTTTAAAGAATGTTTCTTTCAAAAGTCGAAGAGAGCTATTACATCACTTATTAACACTGTAAATTTACTGAAGTTAAATAAAAAAAATAAGCATTATAGAAAATTTAAAAAGGGAAATAAATATAAATGATGGACTTAATTAATATGAAAATAAGATGGTATGCCGATTGGTATATTTATTTCGACATTTTGTTCATTGTCTCCAGTATTGCATAACAGTAAAAAAAAAAAAAATGCATGCAAAAAATACTTTTCTAAACATATGCACTTTATAAAATTTTAAAAAAAACATGTGAAAACAATTTCTTTAAATATATGCACTTTTTAAGTAAATAAAGATGAAACATGAATACCATAAAAAACGCATGTAAGCAATAGAATTTAAATAAAATAAATGAATAAATAAAATAATTTATAATAAATAAACCAAATAAAAAATTCTTCATTGGCACGTCAGCCCAGGGTGGGCCATGGCCTTCCGCAGAATAGATTTCCATGCTGCTCTATTTTGTGCTTGGTTCCTCCAATTCTTGATCTTGCCGAGCTGGCAGCCAAATGGTTAGCGCTCTTGCATTTGGTTCAACAGTTCGGGGGTTCGAATCCCACCTTGGGCATGAATGTTTGTAGTGGTTCGGAATCCACTTTAAACTATAGGTCACGGTCTAATTAGCCCTCGTGTGCAAAAAATGACCGTTGAGCGACAGACAAACCAACCAATTCATGATCTTAAGAGTCATTAAATCCATTTAAAGGATGTCAATCCACCAGATCCTTGGTCTTCCTCTTTTCCGAGTTCCAGATGGTTTAGCATCAAGTATCTGGTAAAACTGAGTATTGCAATCTCACCATGGCGAGATTGGCGAAGAAGTTTTTGCCAAGCGCCTAAGACAGGCGTTTTGGAAATTGATTGGCAACCCAAAAAGAGTGTCAGAGTGGAATTGGCGTGAAAAATGGTGATAGTTTCAACACTCCTAAACGCTGATATAAGAACAGTAACACAAACGGCAGGAGAATCTCCCGATTTAAAATTACTAATATAAGAAAACATAAATATCAATCATTATAAGAGTTTAATTAAAATTGCTAAGCGTAACATTAAATTAGAATAGTAATCATCTTTTAAGTAGAATGATACAAATCAATATTACATAAAAGTAAATTTTATGATATCACTAAAAATACTTTTTGCACTATAAATTAAATTCAAAATTAATATTTATATATTTGATAAAACATTTTTGATAAATCTGTTGATTTTAAATATAATTATACAAATCAATATTATATAAAAGTAAATCTTACGATTTTACTAAAAATACTTTCTACACTATAAATTAAATTCTAAATTAATATTTATATATTTGGTAAAACATTTTTGATAAATCGAGTGATTTTAAATAGAATGATAAAAATCAATATTACACTAAAAAAATTGTAGTTTAGTTTCAAACAATTCCTTAAAATTATATTTTACAAATTAAGCAAACAGATCTGAAATAAATTAAAAAATATAACGCAGAAAATAATTGGAATTAAATCTTACCTTCATTTTTCTATCCATTCTATCAGCAAGTTTAATTTCCACACCACATTTACAACATAAATAATTTTTGGAAATTAAACCAACATTCATACACCACATAACTTCTTTCTCACCTTTATCACTCAAACAAATATATCTCACAAATTCATTGCCTGCATCTCAAAGCTCGATTGATTTTGAATAATAGAAGCAACAAGTAAGTAATAACGTGATGAGTAACTAATACAATGCTTTGCTAAATGAAAATGGCGAAATTTTCACATTCACTTGAAAAAATCACGTGAATGAGCAAGCTATTCCCACATTTGTAGTTGACAATTGAATGACCTTTGATGACATTTATCACTCAAACGAAATATACCCCAAATTTATCGTGGAAAATCCGAGGATACATTCACGGAGAAACACATTTGGCAACTAATCACTTTTGGTGAATTTTTGGCAAATAAATTTGGAGGTGTAAACAAGAACTTGATTTGGCAACTTTTCGTGCCTCGCGATATTTCGCGCTCCGCAAGGTGAGACCGTAATACTCAGTTTAGCCAAATTTGGAAATGTCAAGTTCTTTGAAAAGTGTGTAAAGTTCCGAATTTGTTCTTCTTCTCCACTAATCTCCACACTTTACACCTCCCAGGATGCTTCAAAATATTTTCCTTTATGACATGGCCAAAATTTTTTTGCCACATCAGTCGTCGACCATGTTTTACCAGCATATGTTACTATGGATCTTATCAGTGTTTTGTATGGTAAAAACTTCATTTTCCTACTAATAAAACTAGAGTTGAAATATATGTATATATACTATAAAAACGTCTATTACCAGCAGCAACTCTTGCATATTTCTGGCGTTGATTCATTAATGGTGTTCAATTCAGATCCCAAATAGGTAAAACTGTTAACCGCTTGGAATTTATAGTCTTCAATTACAAGAAAATTTCCATTAAAGCTAGCAGTTGTCATATACTTGGTTTTAGCTTTGTTAATAAGCAAATGCATTTTCTGAATTTATCTAGTTATGTATTTTACGCTTTTATGTAATTTTATAAGCTTAAAATTTATAAATTATATTAATGTTGTAAAAGCTACCCTGTAAAATAAATATTGGGATAAAAATGTTTTTATTTTTTTACATGTAGTACATACTTTTATTTTTCATAGTTCCTTTACAAAGTTGAATATTTTATTAGTATGTTAAGATAAACATAATGTTTAACTTAAATCATTCTCGAAATGTATAATCTTAAGAGTGATATTGTCTTTATGGGGTACTACCGTTTTAAACATACTGCTTCAAGCAAAAATGTTGCTAGTAGTACCTCCTGATTTTTTTTCTCCAAGGTTGGCAGGTATGTGAAAATAATCAAGTGTATAATATCATTATGAAAGTATTTAAATTACACAGCACGTTTTAAACTAGGTTGTAGAAAAGGCATATATAAATACAGTGTAGGTGAAAAGTAAATCTTTTGCAATAAATAAGAAAAAATGTATATAATCCACTGTTAAAAAATAGTCCATTTTTTCATTTAATTATTAAAGAAGCAAATATAAATATATTTTTATCATTAAAGTTTGTATAACCTTTTTTTAAGTTATTAAAAACTGAAAAAAAAAATTTACTGGCTATATCAGGTGCTTTCCTCTCAATCACATTTTGTAATCAGATGCATCCAAATAGACTCTAACTGGATGTTTTTTCTTAATTAAATTTTTTAATCATTTCTAGTATATTTTTTATTCTACTCGACACCAAATTAACAATAATATACATTTTAGATTATTCACTGAAAAAATGTGGGGTATACAACACTCTTTTATTTGAAAAAGTTGTATAATAGCTTATTTAGATTATGCAATACTTTTTTCATGCATTTCAGGAAAAAGCCTTGCTAATAAATCCAAATATGTATTTTTAATTCATTTTAAAAATTAAATTATTCGTCTAATAAACCAATATGAACATGATATAAGTAAGTTTACTTTATTAGTTTTTAATTATCTATGTGTGATAATGCTTTAAATAAAATAATCACTTTAGTGTCATAAGCAACTTAAGTTGTTGGGAAAGTGTTCATTTTTTCATTTTTATTTGCTATTACTTAAATAAGTTGTAAGAAATCCTGAGTCTTCAGTGATTGTTATAGAGAAATAAGTATGAAATTGTTTTTATGCCCTATGACCTCGATAAAAAGGTTAATAGAAGGAAAACTCTTATTTTGAATGATGGGTGATATTAGGATATTCCTGTCTTGCACATAAGATATTTCAATTATTCTGTAAAAAATACATATAATCCACAGTTAAAGTAATCCATTTTTTTCAATTTTTTTCATTTAATTATTAAAGAAACAAATATATTTTATTGCTTAAGTTTGTATAACCTTTTTCCGATGAAATCAGATGTAATGTTAAGTAGATTTCTGTTTTATGATTGTTATACTTAGATTTTTTTTAAAGTCAGATAACACTATGATTTTTTTATGTAGAAAACTGCATTTCAACAATTTAAAATCTTCTATATGAAGGACTTCTAAAAGAATTGGCTATAAATTTTCAAGACATAATGGTTTTAGATTTTTATAACCATGTGATTTAAAGCTTATATTGCATCGTTATTTTTTAAAGCATGCTTCAAATAATGTTTTTCAAAACTAAATTTTCTTTTGTATTTTCATTTATAATTCATTTTAAATTATCATTTTGTGATAAATTTAAAAATTGAATCAGTTTAATAGAAATGTCTGTTTTAAATTCTATCTTTGCTGTATTAAAATTAATTTGTTTTTTGAATGTTGAAAAATCCTCATATTTAACATAACCTTCTTACACTGGAACTCTTCACCTTTCAGTGGTTGTGTCAAAAATCCTTAAAGAGGGGATACTAATAAAAACTATATTTTTAACATCTAAGCATATATTTTGTATATCATCCTTGGTGTATTGAACATGTCTGTTCTTTCAATATTGGAAAAAATACATTTAATCTTTTCATCTCGACTACTTTCACCTCTTAGTGGTGGTAATATGAGTGCTTAAGTAAGGGACAGAAACTCAGTACTGGATGTTTTTTTTTTGTGTTTAAACTTCTGTTTTGAAACTTACCTTTTGTGTGTTGAACATTTTTCTTTATATTTAATGAAAGATACATTCAACCTTCTTATCTTGGCACTCTGTCACCTTTCAGTGGTGATGATGTGAATGCTTAAGGAAGGGACATTGACCAATGCTATGCCTTCGGTGTCAAAACGCCTGTTTTGAATTCCATCCTTGGTGCATTGAACAGGATTATTCTTTCTATATTGAAAAGTTACAATACTCATTCTAACATCAGCTTTATTTCTTTTGGAAATTATGCGAATGCTTATTGAAAGAACAGAAACCATTACTGCATTTTTTCAGTGTCAAAACATTTTTCCAATCCTATCCTTCTGATCTGAAGATTTTAAATTGATGAAAGATTTATCCAACCTTCTTATCTTGGCACTCTGTCACCTTTTCAGTGGTGATGATGTGAATGCTTAAGGAAGGAACAGTGACCAATGCTATGCCTTCGGTGTCAAAACATCTGTTTTGAATCCCATCCTTGATGCATTGAACAGGCTTATTCTTTCTAAATTGAAAAATTACAATACTCAACATTCTATCATCAGCTTTTTTTTTTTTTTTTTGAAACTGTGAATGCTTATTGAAGGAACAGAAGAAATCATCACTGCATTTTTTTTCAGTGCCAAAATATTTGTTTCCTATCCTATTCTTCTGGGCTGAAGGTATTAAATTAATGAAACATTTATCCAACCTTCTTATCTTGGCACTCTGTCACCTTTCAGTGGTGATGATGTGAATGCTTAAGGAAGGAACATTGACCAATGCTATGCCTTCGGTGTCAAAACATCTGTTTTGAATCCCATCCTTGATGCATTGAACATGTTTCTTTGAATATTGGGAAATGGTAATTTCTTGTAATAATTTCTTCCTGTCTCAACTCCTCCACTTCACATTGGTGATATGCGAGTGCTAAAGGAAGGGAAAGAAACCAGTGCTACTATGCTTTTGGTATCATAACCTCTTGTTTTGAATCCTATTCTTTGAAGTATTGGACTCTTTAATTTTTATATTTGAAAAGCTTTGTGTAACCTTTAACGTTCAGTTATTTTAAATTGATGATTTGCACTTAATATTCTGCCTTCCATTTAAAAAATTTTTCAAAAAAACTGTTTTGGGTCATGTTCTTTTTATGTATTCAATATTTTTGGGTATGGAAAAATAGTGATGAATATAATTATTTTGGCATCGAGTAAGAATTCTTGCTAAATCCACTGGTCTCTTGAGAGACTATAAATTTGAGACAAAAAAAAACCCTACTCAAAAAGAATATTTTAAGCTCTAAACGTGCTTGTTTTAATAAATTTCTTACTGACTTGGACAATTGTAAAGATCGCCTTTAAATTTTTATCCACTCTTAATGGAAAAAAGACCCAACCTTGTAAAAAGCCAATTGAGGCTTATGAAAAGCTTTTGACCTCTGACAAAGATATTGTTGATACTTTTTGTAGTCATTTTCGCAAAAATAGTAATTTTAGACTAAAAGCAAAGATTTGAAAAGACGAAATAAGGCCAAACTCTTTAAGTGACTCCAGGTAATGCCTCTTCTCTGTTCCCTTCTCCGATGAAGAATTAAAAAATGCCTTAAGGCATTTAAAGCGTGGCAATAGTGCAGGACCTGATAAGATTTTACCAGAATTTATCCTTGAACTCAGCCTGAAAGGCAAGTCGAAACTTTTAGAATTTATTAACAGAACTTGGGGTAGAACACTTACGGCTTTATGGCGAAAAGCTAACATTCCAATCCTGAAACCAATTAAAGATCCATCTGACCTAAATTTATTTTGACCCATTTCTCTGACCTGTATCTTGAGCAAGCTGACTGAGAGAATGAGCGTTGATAGATTACAGTTCTTTCTTGACGGTAAAGGATTTATCTCTGATAGACAAGCTGGGTTTAGAAAGGACTTAAATACTACGGAACAAATAGTCAGACTCAGTCAACAAATCAAAAATGGTTTTCATAGAAAAGAAAGTACTCTTGCAGTCTTTATCAACTTTAAATCAGCGTTTGACCGTCTTTGGCGAAAACTGTTACTAAAGAAGCTTTGTCAGATGGGTATCTCTGGCCACCTCTTTAAATGGATCTTTGATTTCCTTTCACAACGTTTTATAAACATAAATTATGGAAATGCTAGATCGGGTTTTGGGCAAACTGCTCAGGGTTCTGCTTTAAGCCCTGTTTTGTTCAACTTGATGATTAATGATCTCATATGCAACATCTCGAAGACCCGCCCTGATGTTCAGGTTTTGTTATATACAGATGATCTGGTCGTTTGGACAACTGGCAACAACTTTCAAACACTAGAGAGGATTATGAATTCTGCCCTGGACTTTTTATTGAAATGGACTAATGACAATGAGTTCTCTGTCAACATTGACAAGACCAATTTTGAGCTTTTTACTTTTAGTACTAAACAGCATCAGATTATTTTAAACTTTAATGACAAATCACTTCATAGAACTGATTGTGCTAAATACCTCGGTATTCTTTTAGAGCTAAGACTCACCTGGAACAAACAGGCCTCAAAAATCGCTGAAAATGTCTCAGGCTGACTTAATTTATTAAAAAGAGTAGCTGGTGTTAAGTGGGGTGCCACTCAGGATGTTTTGGTCATGACTTTTAACTCTTTCATCCAACCGGTCTTCGATTATGGAGCTGAAATTTTAATCACTGCCTTAGATACTGTTTTTATCGAAACTCAATGTTGCTCAAAACAGTGCTCTTACGCTTATCACTGGGGGAGCCTTCTCAACTCCAATACCAGCTTTGGAACTTCAGACTGTTCTTGACTGTTTGTATGATAGGAGAGTTTTTGCTATTTTGGTTGTTAGTGAAAGGTTACTACATAGGGATGGTTTTTGGACTAACTACCGACCAAGCACTCTGAGACTAAAAACACAACGAGCATTTTTATCAGAATTCCAGAGAATTTCCAGCTCACTTGGCACACCAAGTAATAGAGCCTTTACAACCAGACCCCCCCCCCCTGTCTTTCCAGGTATGCTGAAATATGCCACCCCTGTCTTCGACTTTGTCCTTCCTGTCCAGAAGGGAGTCTCCCCTCAGGCAGAACATGGGTGGCGAGCATCTTTGGAAATGTTCTGCCCTCCAGGAAGCCCCCTTTTTTACATTTCAAGACGTTCTCCACTCCTGGAGATACTTTTCTTTATTGGACTGCAAAACTTATTATGCTTGAATAACAAACTTATTATGCTTGATAAGCTCATCATGAAAGAGCCAACATAAGGACGTAATTTAAAAAAAATCATCTTGGCTGTGTTACTTCTCAATGGTGCTAATGCAAATGCTTAAGGAAGGGATACTGAACAGTATCTGCAGTTTTTTTAATATTTCTTTATGATAAATTTGTTAATATATTACTTGTTCTATTTTGAAATATTTAGAAATTTTAAGGTTCTATATTAAACTTTCTTAATAAATTAGAAATTGTGTGTGAATACTAGCTAGTATTGTATCTTTCTTATTTTAACTGATTGGTTTTATATTTGACAATTGTCTGTTTCCAATCCTATCCAAATAGTATGGATATCTGTATATGTATAAAATGTGTAAGTTTCATGGTTAATAATTTCTAATTGTTTTATGGTTAAATTGTTTATTTTATGAATTTAGAACCAGATTTCAAGATATGTTATTTTAAAAAAGATCTTAGAATCAAATCCTATATTTGGACTTAGAAAACAACTTACATTTTGAACAACCATTGTAAAGTTATAATTTGATATCAATTGAAATAGTTTTGTAAAATTTCAAGCTTCACTTTCATTTAATATTTTTGCGAAAAAGTACTAGATTGTCACCAAATATTGGTGCTTGTTCAAATACCTTCATCTCACTTTTAATATCCCAATTAATGTTTCTAACTTTGTAGGTTAAAAAAAAACTCCTCTTACAAGATGTCATGTCATGCTATCAAAGAAATTTTCTAATTCTTGTAAAATAATTTTTCAGATTAGTATAGTTGTTTTAAAATGAAGTATTATTTTTTAAGGTAATATTTCTTGTAAAATATAAAATAAACTGGTTTAGTTCAGATTTCGTAAAAATGTGCTCTAAACTGCACGTAGAAATATTTTATGGAATACATATGTCGATATCATCAGTCTTTTATTCTATGTATTAAATCAGTCTGGATATATTTAAAGAAAAATTTCTGAATGAAAATTTTTTAACTTTAAAGCTATTTTTTAATGCAATGTAACTAATATTTCCCAATTATGCTTCGAAACAAACTTCTGGAAATCTAAAATTTTCACACAAATGAAAATGTAAAAATAATTCTTCTATTTATCTGAAATAAAGGATGTCACTGTTCTTAAAATGTGTTATACTCTGTTCAATGCAGTATAATTGTCCTAAAAATATATCTTTGGTTTAAATTGTGGATTAAAACTACCACTTTAGATGTGTTATTGTGAAACATCCCAAGAAAATGTATTTTTCAATGTATTTTTTGTCTCCATTCAAAGCTGGTTTCTTTGAAGAATCTGAATGAATTAATTTTTTATTTTGGTTCAAATCTTAGAAATGTGCTGTTTAAACTGTCTTGAAATACGTAATTTTCAATGTTGTAAAAGGACAAAAATAGGGATTTTAGTTGAATGTTATATGGATAATAAATATCTTTTACATTTATCTCAATTTTACTAAATAAAAAAAACTTTTCTTATGAGAGTTAACTTTATGACTAGCCTATGAATAAATAATTGAAAAATATTTAGCTCTAAAAACAGTGCCTTTGATGAGAAAAAAAAAATATCAAGAGTTTCAGAAAGATGCAAAAGAAAAAATTCTGTTTTGTATCTTCTTGAAACTCGTGTTTTTATCGTAAAATTGAGTCATTCATGTATTTTGTTAAGATTAAAATGTTATCCTTGAAATTGTATTTACTGTCAATAGCAGTATGAAAGATGTTAGTTATCAGATATTTTTATTCATTTATTATGCAAGAACCAATTTGTTCAATTACAAAAAGATAGTCCAGTGTAAAAGAATGCTTCTATCTTAGTATGATTTAAAAAGAAAAAAAAATGCTGACCAGTACAAGAACGAATAAGAAATTTTTAACTCCTGTACTACTCTAAAAAGTAATTATTAAAAATATTAATTCATCAAAGCAGTGAACTTTGCTTGATAAGCTCATCAAAAAGTTAAAAATAATGACAACAAGGGAATGTTACTTTAATGTTACATTAGAATAGTTGTAACATGAATTTTCTCATTTTGTCTATTAATATTTCTAGTTTTGTCTGTTAATATTCAATAGATGCTTTTAAACCGTTATTTTCTTCATAATAAATCAATCAACAATGGTACTACAACCCTGTGTGGGTCCTGGCTTTCTCAATGAGCTTATTCCTTCTTGGCCTGTACTCAGCAGCATTTTTTCTAATTAGATGTTCCAATAGTATTAAAGTCCCTATCAAGACAATCAATCCATCTGATTTTAGACCTCCCTAACTCTGGAACGCTTTCCTATTGGCCTTGCAAGAAAGATTTTTTTAGGGGTGCGTTCAGTTGGCATACAAATAACATGGCCAGCCCATCTCATCCTTTGTATTTTAATGTATTTGACAACATCAAAGTCCTTAAAACTTTTGTATAATTCATGGTTATACCTTCTACACCATACCCCATCTGTCTCCATTCCACCATAGATGCTTAAAATTTTCCTTTCAAAAATAGCCAAACAGCATTCATGTTTCTGTGTCATGGCCCAAGTCTCTGAAGCATAAGTTAAAATGGGTCTAATAATACTTTTATATAGTAAAATTTTTGTCCTGTGTTTGATATATTTGGTGGTAAGATATTTTTTTAAACCATAAAATGCACAATTTGCTGCAATTACCCTTTTGTTTATTTTGTGTCCCAAATCACCAAAGTTATTTATTTCAGATCCAAGGTGGGTAAAACTGTTCACAGCTTCAAAATCATAAGAGCCTATGGCGAATACAGAGCAAGGATGGTTTTGCCTTATGCATGACATATATTTTGTTTTGCTTTGATTGACTATTAAATTCATTTTATTTGCCTCTCGTACCAATGCCAGAAAGGATTCTTTAAGAGTATCAGGATTTCTAGCAATTAAATCCAAATCATCTGCAAAGCCCAGGATTTGTACATAAGTATAATAGGATATTCCAAAAATATTAATGTTCCATTAATTTTGCTAGTTTTGATCTGTGAGATAGTAGGTAGCATGAATGTCCATTATTTACACGTCACTTTCAAAGTCAAATGAAATAACAAATTTTGGTGTGTTATGACTTATTTTTAGTTTATTAATTTCTATGTTAATATTGAGTAGAAAAATCTTATTTGCTTTCTTTATAAAAGTTTAATGGATATATGGATTTTTTTTTTTTTTTACTTTGATGTATTTCAGTATTCTGTTATATTTTCGTTTTCTATAATGTTCTGAATTACAATATTTTTCTTTTTCAGGTTTACAAGTGAAAGAACTAAAATGAATTGTATTTACTAATATGTGTATAATAAATATTTCATAAAACCTTCATTCATTTCATTGATTTCTTTTTTGTAACGTGTAATCACCTTAGCCATGCATACTTTGTTTTTGCATTAAATTTATTTTCAGTTAAATCAAAACTTTTATTTTTTTAACAAAAGGATTTACTTTTTGTTTCAAAATCAAAAAGTCTTAGGTTGTTTTGAAAACTTTAATACAAAAAAAAGTACACTTAAACAAAAATTTTAATACAATATAAACTTTTCTGTACATAACGTAATTGATTATATGTACACATTTTTAAAGTAAAATAAATTTTGAATCACAACTTATACATAACAAAATACATTATAAAATTTCAATGAAATACGAAGCAACTCATAATTTATGTACACAACATATATTCAACTTTATATTATATTGCATATGTATAATCTTAGTTTCTGTCTTTTATTGGTTTTAAAGTATTATCCTCAAAATAAGCAGTGCACTTGCCAGAATAGGTTCTGCCATTATTATTCTTAATGAACTGGATGAATCTACAAAAAAAGAAAAAAAACAGAACACTAGTTTTCATGAATTTCTAATCATGTGTATGCAATAAGCATGCTTGAAATTGTAATTTAATATTCATTAATGTTCTATAATTCTTTATACGAATTTTTGTTTTAAGTGTATGCAGCTGAATTAATACAATTTCAAATGTATGTCAGCCGTGATTCTAGTGAAACAAATAATTTTAACTTTTGATTGTTTCAGTGTTAAAGTAATTTTTAAAAAATTGTGTATTATGTACCATATACAGTTGTTCATGATTTTTTTCTTTACTTGAACTGCATGTGACAAATGGTAGACATCTTGTAATTGATTGCTAATTTTCAGCTCAGACACTTAACTAATTTAAAAACCAAACTGGTAACTTACATACATACAGTAATTGTGACATGAAATTTGCGAATGCTTCGTTTCTTGTTATAATTTCTGTAAATTGTTAGGTGGGAATAAATAATTTATGTTTATTCTAGCGCTAAGTAGATTTTTGGATTCTGAATACACTTAATTCAGAATTTTTCTTCTCTTTTTTTCTTTTTCTTTTTTCTTTTTCTTTTTCTTTTTTTTTTTGGACATTGCTTTGGAAAAGCTTTGTTCAGAGCTAGGAAAATTGTAGTGATGCGAGTTGTGCTTTTGTTTCTTGAAAATGTGATGCCAGTGGTAAAAATGAAGTGTGTTTTGACTATTTCCTGATTATAATAATTCTGAGTTTGTGTTTGACATCAAAATTAAACTTCTAGATAGAAACTTCTAATATTGAGACTTCTACAAATTACCAGACATCTGTATTCATTTGAGGTCATAATGATTAACACAATATCTTAGAAGGTTTATTCATCTCTTTATTCAATAGTTTCATGAAATAAGGTTTTATTTCATCTTTAAATTTGTAATTTCTGTATTTCTCTCGTGGATCTTTATGTGAATTTTTTTTTTTTTGCATTATTAAGAAAATGTTGGAAAATGCCTTAATTACTGGTTTGTTTGCTGTCAGAATTTTTTTCATAGAATCATCAAAGAAAGTTTTCTTAAATGGCATTTTGCGATCAGTGGAAAAAATCGACAATGCACATAATTTCATAATAGCAATTTTTCCTAAAATTTTCTTTACTTGGTAACCATTATATATAAGGTTAGGCCGTACTGTAATAAAATATTCCATGGCATTTTTAATTGACATGTTACTCTGAATTGCTTTGGTTTATCATACAAAATACAGGTGTTTTCTCAAATATTCTGAATTAGGATAGATTAAATGGATGTACCAAATTCTTACAGTGTCTGGATTCGAAAAATATTTACTGGCCCTTGAAACTCCTGAATTTTTACTTAAATCTTGGTTCATTTATATTTTTTAGAGAAAAATGTTTAAAAATTTTAATGAAATTGTCCAAAAACAAAATTGGGTAATACCTCACAAGTTACCACTAGATGGCGGCACAATTAATATTTGTTCATTAGAAACGACTAAAATAAAGATCCGGTTCTGCCACTACTTGGCGGTCCATTTCAGTCAAAACCGGGTGTACCAACATCTGATTTTGACTGAATTGGACCACCATGTTTAGAATTGTGTGCGTGAAATAAAATTATTACCAATGAGATCTTGATGAAAATTGTTCATAATTTCAGTAAATCTGAATGAATTTTGTTATCAATGAAATAAAGGCTAAAATAAATTATTTAATATGCCTAGGCCAAAGTGCCTTTTCTAATGACCAGTTAATGATCATGTACAGGCAAAGTTGAATTGAACTACCAGATATAATTTTAGGATAATGAAATTACCCATTTTATAAAATGGGTAATTTTAAAGTTTGTAAACATTTTCCCATTAAAATGTATGCATAATTAAAATGAAAAATTTTGAATTTTTTAAAATAAATTTTCTGTTATAGCTGTAAATTCATTGAAAACACATAAAAAAAATCCCTCATTTATATTTATAATTTTCTTCTATTATTTACAAATATATTTGAAAAATGTTGCATATACATAATTATGCATAATTTAGAATTGGTAAAATAGAAAAAAAATCTTAATATGAATATTCTCCTTGGAAAACTGGAATTTTATTCTTGGAAATACAAATCCTGAATGAAATTCCCAAGGTATTTTTTTTCCTTGCTGGAATTATGCTAGAAATTTTTTTTTAAAAAAAGGAATTAGCTTTTTCTTTCTACATTGGTTTACATACTTTAAACAAATTATATGTATATAAATCTTAATTTCTCCATGTGACGAAATTTGAGAAAAGCTTGTATTTCTTGTAAATTTTGGTATGCCACCTGCAACATTTTTGCACGCTATTTCCACACATATTTTGCCTTTTCAAGCGTTTGCATGGTTTGCACTCTTGTTTTCGAATCAACAGTTTGTGTGTTCGAATTCCACATGGGGCTTAGTTATTAAGTGATTAGGAATTCACATTAAAGTGTTGATCGGATTCAAATTAGACCTCGCGAGCAATAAAATGATATAATTGTAATGTTAAATAAATGTTTATATACAAGACAAAAGCATTTAATGAAGTTTATCAGATTTGTTTGAAAACTACACGAGTACACAGAAAATATTAAGAATTAAATAAAATAACCGAATGAATTTTAATGAAACCTCTAAAAGGATTAAACAGAAAAATTTTATTTGTATGTTCTTTTAATTTTTATAACTTATTATAATCCTTCCAATTGCAAAACTTTAAGTAGGTAATACATACACAATATTGAAATATGTGTATTTAAAATATATAATTAAAATGGTTAAGTTATACTTTAAGAATCGGAGACAATTTTTGATTTTTAGAAAATAACTTTCTGTATTTATATAAACTATATGGAGCATATAAATTAAACAAATCACTTGTTTTGTTTAAATTGTGATATTATAACCTCAAAATATTTCTAAAAGTAACTTGAAAATAACAGTGCTTATTTATTTAAATATTTTATTACAAGAGGTCGCGGCGGCCTAGTTGGTTGGGGCGTCGTTCTCACTATCGGAAGGTAGTGAGTTCGAATCGCATCTGACTGAAGAAGTTCGCTAATGGCGGCTGGATCATGTTAAAACTGGGTGTGCTCGCAATGTTCTCCTAGTAAATTGATACCTCTGGGGTTGGCAGCCCAAGTATTGGGGCTTTTCTGCATGGTTCCTGCTTCAAAATTACGAAGGTTACACCCAGCTCCTTCTACTTCTATCTAAGTGGTAGACCCCAACTTAGGGATAAGTACAGAGAAGCATACTGATGCAACAATTTATATTACAAAGCTTATTGAAACCTAAGATTATTTAAATTTAAGCTATTTTATTTCAGAGATTAAACTATTATCTACGCACATGTCCGTAAAATAAGGATAATACCGACAGCTAAAGATGTAGAAACAAAATAAGCGTGATTTATTCATAAAGCCCATGCATTAAACAAATGAAAAAGAACAGAGATGATATGATATGATACCAGGCTTACACAAATCACGATTTTATATCACTCTAAAGCACTTACAACACAAGTTACCCGTCTAACAACTGAACATTACGTTGTCGGTATGATTGTCAATACATTATATGTTTCCCATACGAGGAAATGAAGTCCGTACCACGCCGAGACATGGAAGATCACATCATCGAGCTGCACATGGGACAGAGAATTCCACTCAGAAAAAATACTCTCCAAAAGTCTGGTGCAAATGTAGAAAGTGGTTGAAGGGTTGCGATTCGTATGCCAAGCATGCTCTATCGAACTGAAGTTGGTGAGAATACTGGCCATTCCATACGTGTGACATCCTCCGAATAAAGGCAGTCTGTGATGATGTTCGAATGGAGGTTATCCTCTATAAATACAAATTCATCATCCACGGCACCCGTAAACATACGGATATGTTGTTCCAAAATGCTATCTTGATAAATTTTGCTTGTTATGGTTCCGATTTGAAGATGGAGATATGTTCTGGAACCTAGTATAATGTTTTATGAACAAGGACTCCTGCACCACCGTAACGTTGGTGTTCAGTGATGTTGTCTAGATGGTACTGAGTACATGGCCTTCTCAATATGAATATCCGATGTGAATCGGGCTGCAAGCTAAACCTCGATTCGTCGGAAAACATAACACGTGTTCATTGTGTCGGTGTCCACATTGCGTGTTCTCTGCTTCAGGTTAACCCCTGGCGACAATGAGTTGCCGTGAACGGAACACATTTTATATGCTTGCGAGCTATAGATCATACTGTTCCAAATGTTTGTACACGGTTTGTCTTGAAACAGCCGCTGACTTGACCGATAAACTTACTGTGCTCCGCCTGTTTCTTTTGAAG
This sequence comes from Latrodectus elegans, assembly GCA_030067965.1. Taxonomy (NCBI): domain Eukaryota; kingdom Metazoa; phylum Arthropoda; class Arachnida; order Araneae; family Theridiidae; genus Latrodectus; species Latrodectus elegans. The sequence continues at coordinate 11,981,435 of CM057820.1, forward strand.
GTTACTGCCAAATACTGGCTATTATTCAGCGTTGTCACTCAGTGGCAACCTGTACTGTAATGTTTACTGACACTTCCTTCATCTTGGAATCGTTGCCACAGTCTAGAGATAACTCTTTGGGCGATGCCGAGTTCTTCGGCATTCCAGACTGCCGTAATTTTATTAAGTAATTTTTCTGAAGTTCCTAGTAATTTTTCCAAGCAGAAGTTAACTTTATTATGTAAATTAGCTACATGCATATCATATCTATGTGGTTGTGGCACTAAGTGCCGTCCAGACCATTTGTGAACACATTTCTTTCTTTACCACAGTTCCTTATGGATGGAGTTTTCAATGTAAACAAAAACAAACCTCAGTTGACCGGAAGCCATCTCAAATACTTCCGGTTTTCTCTCTTCCCTTTGAAAATCAATGCAATCGGGAAAATGTTCGCTTAAATATAACTAAATATTTATTCCTGCTTTTGTGCAAATTTTTTTACTTAATCCATTAAAATCATGTTTAAATCATAATCATTTTTAATGTTAAAAAATAATTAACAATGTTATAAATAAATTAAAACTTTTTTTAAACATTAAGAGCAATTAAACATAATAAAATACTTATTATAAGCTTTAGATTATTTCAAATAATTTAGACAGAACTGGCCAAACTATTAAATATTATATTGGTGCTATTAATGTCGCCAAAGTTTGCTATCATACTGGAATTAAAACTTCTAAAATAGGGATATGGACTGAAAATGTTTTAAATAAATATTTCGAAAAATATACGAGGTTGTTACCCTGAAAATTTTGAGATACGCGTAGACGAGAATTTAGAAAATAAAAATAACGGTTTAATTTTAAAATACAAAGTATTTTAACAGAGAAGACGATTTTTTACTGACTTACTTCAACTTGTTTAGCATAGAATAAATTTTAAACAGAAGAGAAAATGGAGTTGACGCGAGAACATTTTCGCGCTATGATTTTCTACGATTTTAAAGCAGGATTAAATCAAGAAGAATATGTTCAACGATTGCAATTAGTATTTGGTGATAAATCTCCAGCTCGCGCTACTGTATTCAGATGGTTTAGAGAATTTAGAAAAGGTCGCAGTTTTCTTCAGGATGAAGATCGCCGTCGCAGTAATCCCGGATAATGTCTGCCATACGAAAAATGTTAATGGATGATAATCGCTGTACCTATCAAATGATACAGAAGGGACTTAACATTTGAATCCGCAGCCATACACAAAATCATTCATGAAAAAAGTAGTTTGCCGTTGGGTTCTCCATAATCTAACAGAGCACCAAAAAGAGAAGCGTGTCAGAATCAGTAAAGAAACTCTTAAATTGCTAAATGATGGTGGCCACTGCATCATTTCTAAAATTTAAACAGGTGATGAAACGTACATACCGTTTTTTGACGTTCCAACACGTCAAGAAAGCAAAGTATTGGGTCTTTGAAAATGATCCCACGCCGACAATGGTGAAAAAACAACGCGCACTGAAAAAAGTGATGTATGCCGTTTTCTTCAGAAGTACGGGATTGGTCAAAACCATCAAATTGGAAGGACAAGAAGACAGTAACAGCAAACTGGTATACCACTAAATGTGTTTAAGAAATTCTACAAGAAATGAATGTTAGGGGACTAATGTTTCACAATGACAATGCATCTTCACATACAGCCGGATTAACAGTTGAGTTTCTTAAACAAAAACAAATTAAAGTTATCGAACATCCGCCGTATTCACCTGATCTAGCTATGTGCAACTTTCGGTTATTCTTTAATCTAAAAAAGAACTTACGTGGACGTCGTTTTCATTCAGAAGAAGAGATTGATGTGGCTATAAATGCATTTTTTTCATCTATTCCAGGAAATGAATGGCTTGAGGCATTTAATTTGGAAAATTCGTCTACAAAAGTGCATTGATGCTGGAGGAGACTACTTTGAACACACCTAAATTTTTTAAAGTATAACTTTAAAAACTTAGTTGTATCTCAAAAATTTCAGAGTGACCCTCGTATATGTATGAAGTTTTAATATATTAATCTGTAAAAAAATGCTTGCTATACAACTTTGAATACTTCGTTGAATTCCAATTTTCCCTATTTACAGCTCTTTTCTAAAAAACACTACTTTCGGGATCCATTGGGAATTGAACATTTTCACTTGCGAAAGTGAATTTGTTCCATCTCGCATATTGCAACCAACTGTCTCACAACAATTACTACCTTTATTTACTTTCTGCATATCAAAAATGTTTAGGATCGTTACATTTAAATGAATATTTCAAAGCAATGAAAAACAGAAAACAACCACAATAGTATAAAACAATGGAACAGTAAGCAGGAACTTCCGTACTGGAAAATTTCTTGATCTCCATGGTTGCAGCGCCCTCTATTCTAAGCTTTACAGAAACTTTTATCCATATACCAGAGGTGGGCAAACTGCGTGATAATACGAGCCATTTTTCAAAATTTGAAATTTTTCGCTAGCTGCATTTAAATACGTACTTAAAAGATATGCAAAAAAGGCATATTAAACTTTTTTACAGAAATTATATTTATTGAAAACATATAAATAAAAGTACAAAATATGTGTATTGAATTTAAATATTAAGAACACAGACACACATGTATTTAATTTTCTTGAAATTCAGTAATCATTTGAAATTTGGTGAATGATTGATAACAGCACTTTCAGTAATTCTTTGAAATGCTGGTTAGTTAATATTGATCAGTGTTTCGATTTCACGAATTTTAAAGTGGAATAAAAGAAATTACATAAGTACATTGATCCCCCCCCCGAATATTGAAATAATTCGGCAATCGGCCTTTTTTAATTCAGGATGATTCTCGATATGTTCTCGGTGAATTATGCAGTGAATCGGTATGAATTGTGAAATTTGCGAATCATCTCTTAAAAACTCAATAAGACCTATTATTTTACTCAACATTGTTGGAGTTCCATCAGTTGAAATGCTTACAAGTTTATCAAAAGGCTCATCGAAAGTTTTCCATATATTATCTAATGCATTTTAAATATCGACTCCGCGATTTGACTCTTGAAGTGCTACTAAATTTAATAATTCTTCTTTAACAACGAAGTCAGGTAAACAAAATGTATGATGATTTATGATATCTATCAAGTCGTCAAGAGCTAAGCTAAATGCAATTCAAATATCAAGAGCTAAGCTAAATGCAAATTCTAAATGCCATTGTCAAATCATTTTTTAAATTATATTCAAGAGATGTATTAATTGCAATTATGCGTCGTTCACTGTGTGTCTAGAGATGGGAATTTGCGAAAAAGGTTTGTGCAATGCTGCATTATTTGGATCTAAAACCTTAAGTACATTTTCCAACTTTTTTTTATTGAACTCTCCCTCTCCATATCGGCATTTTGCACTAGCGATATTCCAAGCAATAACGAAACTGTCTTCGGTCACATTATTAGCTTGATTGCTGTTTATTTAAATTTAATTTTACAGAAGCAAGATCTTAATTTGTAATTTGGTGGATACTGATTAGAAAATTGAGGGAGGATGATTGGTTTCATAATGTCGACATAAATTGTTAGCTTTATAACTTTTGTGTTATTAAAACAATAACAACACGTTTTACATAGTACGAAACAAATCATAGTTAACTTACCAAAAATCGCAGATTGCAAATTATATTCGAAATGATGCAATTGTTTCCTTCACAGCACAATGTCAATAGCCCGTTGTAATGAAAGTTTACAAATTCCTAATTGGTCTGGAGTCGATCGATTACGCCATTGTTTATGTTCGGTCGCGCGGTTTACGATGAGTCATTATTCTTAAGTTGGACGGAGAGGAAATTTGTTGTTACGTTGCACTTAGTCTTACATATTTCTTGTAAGTAGTTTAAAAGACATTGAAACACATATGGAAAGATAATAATATTTTATAATATAATAACACAAAAAAATGAAAAGTGAGAACTCGGGTACATTTATAGAGTCACAAATAATCCTTCAAAGAGCCACAGGTTGGCCACCCCTGTTATATACCATAGGACTTCCTACGTTCTCGTCATTGTGGCATGCGTTCGGCGTCATCAGGTGTTTTCCTGTAATTTGCATACAATGCTTGACTATGTTTGTGACACTCTTACAGGTGACATTTTCACGCTTGATTTTCATGGACTTGTTGACTATCCTTAATTTATGGACATGTTCGTTATAAGCAAAATGTAAGATTTACAGAATTGAAATATGGTGTTTAGAACAGCAAGGTGAATTTTTACACATACCTGTAACTCAAAGAAATCCAAATGTTTCTTACTTTTGTAGTAAGATTAAATTGTGTTCGTCATGGGATATCATTTTATCGTTAAAAAATGTACACATTTAAACCCCCTCAAATCCTACAGTCTGCCTCATCGTGGCAAGGGGGTGTCCCTGGGCGGAATGGGTGATGTACGTCTGGATATTATTCTCCTAGTAGGGCCACCCTCGGCGTGAAGGCCATTCCATTTGCTCAGCTAAGGACTGTAGGTGTAGGAGCCAAGTCAGATTTCTTATTTTTGGTGCTCCTGTCCTTGTGACCTTAGAAACTGTCCCGCTTCTCCATCCATGATAATGTTGCGTAATAGTAATTCACATACCACCTCGGCCGTCGCACAGTCTAAAAAGGGTCGTGATTGTGGTATAAGAAGAGGACCACAGTCAAAAAGTACGCTACAGTCTCCACAAGGTCTCAAGTCCCTAAAGATCCTACAAATCAATATCAATGGTGTTTCAACTGGTGCTTCAAGAATTAAATTGGATCAAATTCTTAGCTTAGCTGACACACACGGTGTTCAGATAATAGCCATCCAAGAGTCGAAGCTGAGGGAAAATACTTCTAATTAAGGTTAAAGGTTTTAATATCTACAAAACCGATAGACATGGAAAGGATGGCGGAGGTCTTATTTTCCTCTTGAGAGACATTTCTCATCAAGGTATAGACATCAGCTCTGTTACTTACAATAGTGACATTAAAATTCAGGGAATTAGGTTGATATGGAGAGGCAAAGGTTACTAACAATAGTGAGATTGAAATTCAGGGAATTAGGTTGATATGGAGAGGCAAACCTCTCAGTATATACAATTTGTACCATCCTCCAAACAACAGAGCTTTGCCTTTCGACTTGAACAGTCTTTTTATTGAAAACACTATTCTCTTTGGCGATCTCAACGCTAAACATTCAGTTTGGGGTTGTTCTAGCCAGAGCCCAAGAGGCCTTGAGCTCATTAATATGGTCGATGATAGTGGTTTTGTCCTTCGTATTGACGGCACTACAATTCTTACTTTCTATAGTTACAACTCTACAGAAGCTCTAGATATTTCCGTTGTTAGCCCTACTTTATACCCAGGATGCAAATGGACCGTTTTGGACAGCATAGGAAGTGATCATCTTCCAGTCTTGATAGAATTAAATCAAAGGCATCATGTAGTTATTAAATTAAACAAACAACGGAACTTTAGAAAGGCCGAGTGGAATTCTTTTGCTGAATTGACTGACACTGAATTTAAGTTTAGGCCTATGACCAATGATCTAAACTCTGATTGGATTACTTTTAAAAATATTTTAATTAATTCTGCCAAAAGAACTGTACCTAGAGGAAAAATTAAGAATTACAAGCGTTATTATACTCATAATTCCCCTTTATTACTACCCCTTTTGGAAAAAAAAGAAAGCAACTTCATATTGATTTGGTTTCATCCTGTGACAATAATACAAGAACCAGCTTAAATAAAATTAATGCTGAGATCAAGCGAACCTACGCCTTTCTCAAGAGAAGAAAATGGAATAAACTATGTACCAAACTTGATTCGCGCTTATCCGATACCAAACTGTGGAAACTTGTTAAAAATATTAGTAAAGAACAACCTTAGGTTGAAAAGTGCAATACCTTACTGGATAATAATGGACGATTTTGCTCAAAATGACAAGGAGGCCGCGGATTTACTTGGCTCACATTATCAAAAAGTGAGCAGATTGGAATTCTCTGATGAAGATAAACCAGTAAAGAAAAAGGCCTATAATATCGTTCATGGTTGCCGCACTTCTCAGGGGGCTTGACAATCTTCAAGAAGGAATTTAGCTTGCATGAGCTTAAAATGGCGCTTAAGGACTCTAATTTTGATAGGTCTTCTGGACCTGATGGAATCCACTGGCAGATGATAGCCCATCTTGGAATTGAGGGAAATCAAAGACTCTTAGATATTGTTAACACGTCTTGGAATCAAGGTCGTCTCCCGCATGATTGGAAAAGTGTAGTTATCCCAATTAGAAAAATGAACAAAGGGGCCAGCTCACACGAGAGCTACAGGCCAATTGTATTGCTTGTAAAGTAATGGAAAAAATGCTTTTAAGTCGTCTCAACTTTTACTTGAATTCTCACGATCTTCTTTCAAAGGAACCATTTTGGTTTTAGGAAAGGACATAGCACTACTGACCAGGTGCTTTATTATTGTCAAAGGATTAGAGATGCTCATAACATGAAGCCTACTAATCATACTGTAGCAACCTTCTTGGACATTTCCAAGCTTTTGATAGGATGTGGAGACAAAGCTTGTTAAACTCTTTGAATGTTTTGGCATCCATGGAAGGGCTTTGACCTGGATTTATGATTTCCTAAGAGACAGGATAATCAAGATGAAATTCAATAACACCCAGTATGAGAGCTTTAAGCTGTACCAGGGATTACCTCAGGGGGTCTGTTCAGAGCCCCACTTTGTTTTCTCTGTTCATGGCTGGCTTTGAGAAGGTCCTTTCAAAGAGATGCTAGGTCGGCCTTTTTGCCGATGATATAGTACTGTGGAATTCTTGCTCTGACATTCAGAAATCGGAGTCTAACGTTAATCTTGCTCTTTCTGACGCCAGGAAACTCGCAGAAAGTCATAAGCTGCTTTTTAACCCATCCAAATCTACTGTTAGTCTTTTTACAACTAACAGGAAGCTTTTTAATTACCAACCTCGAATTTGCATGAATGGCCAGCCCTTGCAAGTGGAAACCATTCAAAGTATTTGGGTTTTATATTGGATCTTGAAATTGTCTGCCATAGACACACAGAACAATTGATTTTGAAGAGCAGAAAGCGCCTAAACATCTTAAAAAATATATATCAGGACGTGATTGGGGTGCTGATACTGTCACTCTTAGGACAACCTACATGACGCTTGTAAGGCCTATTCTCGAATATGGGTTTCCTGTGTATTGCTATGCCTCAGAGGCTAATCTACAGAAGCTTGAGAGGGTGCAGCTCAGTGCAGCCCGTATTATCACTGGACTTCGAAATTGCTTCCCAAACGAGATTGTTCTTTTTGAAGCTGATTTAGAGCCACTTGGCCTACGGAGAAATTCCGGTTTGGTGAAATATTTTTCAAAACGTTTCAGCTATGGGTCTCAGAATAGAACTTCTGAGTATCTGCGAGTGTGGAGCAATAATCAAAGATTAAAAAAGAATAGCCTTTTTAGTTATGCCGATTCTAACAACATTATTAACAGGAATGTTCTGCAGCATAGTTTAAAACACTGAATCGACCCCTCGGGGGGGGGTCTCTCTGGCATCTTTTTTCATACAGAACTTTCCTCCAGTGCTGATAAGAAATCGGATCCTCCTACCCTGTTAAGACAATTAGCTCTTGAAATAATAAATAATATCCCAGAAGAAGCTATGCTCGTTTATACTAATGGAAGCAGAGATGATCGCGACTGCTCCGGTAGTGGAATATTTATCACTTCTGACAATATCTCTGTAAAACTTAAGACGAGAAATCCTGATGGTTGTTCTGTCTTTAGAAGTGAGCTGATCGCCATTGATGCAGGGCTCAGTTGGGTTTCGTCTTCTCCCTATACTCAGGACATTTGTATTCTATCGGAAAATCGAAATTCCATTCAACACCGGTCTAATTGGCACAAAGTGGGAGATGAAACTAGTGTGGCAATTTTCGACAAGTTAAAGCAATTTTCTTCCTCTTGGGAAATACATCTTCAATGGGTACAATCTCATGTGGATATTTTTGGCAATGAAATTGCGGATGCTTTGGTTAAACATTGTTCTACTGAGCCTTTGGTTACTCCTGACTCTCTGACTTACCTCAAACTATTTTCAATTGAAAAACAGATTGATAGAGTCATTTGGACCACCCCACCAGTGTATCAGTGGTATAAGGGACGGTATCCGGGCGGTGCTGTGTCACTTCAATGTCGTAGAAGTGACCAAACGGCCATAAGTAGATTAATCACCGGCCACCTCAGATCGATGTCTTTTTCTAACGGTATAAAAATCTTCCCGATCTGCACCAAGTGCAATATTAAC